>JACM01010445.1:0-30101 GCA_000787095.1 Periophthalmodon schlosseri
CCGAAAAATACGGTACTTCTTCCACCATTTATGCTCGGCTCTTTTCGCCACTGGGGAACCTCAAAACTACAAAAATGCGTTTGAGTTTAAAGTAAAGGATGACTGACAGTAGGATCCAGCAACAGCTCTATTTGACTGACAATTTAACCATACACTAGACTTACAAATAAAATAGCGAAAATATTATTGCATAAAACATGGCGAAATTCGACACACAAAAGACACATATATCTGTTTCTTGATTCAACAGAGCGAATAAGGAAGAGGGTGCAATGGAACACAGCCAGTCAGACAAAATGATAGACTTAATATAGCAAAACTGACAGCCAAATAAGACTGTGAGCCAGAGGACCAGCCAACCAGTCAATCTTAGACTTAGAGAGGAGGAAAAGGGGGCAGAAGGGGGGACACGCCGAAATGATGAGTGTCAGATTTACTGCTATAGAAGGTGTCCCTGGGGTCCGGCTTCAGCATGTCGGCCCCGTGCTGAGCGCTCGGAGGCGCCGACTGCTCTGGGAGACGGATGTGACTGGCCAAGGTCTGGGGGATGTGCTCCACGCTGTTCATCTTCAAAGTCGACTCATCTGGAACACACAAGACACAGGCTGAGTCAGAGCTAGAGCCGGGACCGAGGAGGACAGATATTACGTGTAAATCTGGCGACTAATGGTGGGCCGTACGATGTCGCCGGTGCTCGCGATGTTTACGGGGATGAAATTCAGCGCTGCCGGCCTTGCGCGGTTGTTCTGTACGTATTGTCTAGTTTGTAGTTTGTATTGAGTCGAAGCAGATGTCGGGCTAACGCCTTATTGTTTCCATGCCTGCCGTATTCAGAATGATATCTCTCTATATCTTTTACACAGATGGTTATCAGTCTGGTTCCCACGGCCTCCGTTATGTCTCGAACCAGACCAAACATGATGCAATCGTGGACTCATTTCACAACACTGATCTCACTTCAGATTAACGTACATAGAGTTTAACGTTTCGCTCGTTGGTTCTGCAAAAATACGCAATGTTTTTCAGTCTCGTATTTTTTTTTTTTCAGGTTCTTATTTTTTTCTTATTTTTTTTTTCCTATGCTTTGCTCATTGGTTCTGCAGAAATACGCAATGTTTTTCAGTCTCTTATTTTTTTTTTTTTTTTCAGTCTTTTATTTATTTTATTTGAATCTCTTATTTTTAATTTTTGTTTATTTTTTTTCTACGCTTTGCTCATTGGTTCTGTAGAAATATCCAATATTTTTCAGTCTCTTATTTTTTTTTTCAGTCTCTTATTTATTTATTTTTTTCCTATGCTTTGCCCATTGGTTCTGCAGAAATACGCAATGTTTTTCAGTGTCTTATTTTTTTTTTCAGTATCTTATTTTTTATTTTATTTTATTTTCTTATCTTTTTCCCTCGTAAACAGCCATATTTTTTGATACAGACGGACCGTGGGTGTCCCTGATTGGCTAATCCACCTGTCAATCATGGCCATCTGAACTCGGGGAGATTCACTGTGAGCAGACTCACATCTACATAAAGTATTAAAGAAGTGTGTGTTCTAGATCCCAGGAAAATTATTTTATCATCGTTTATATTTAGTATTATTATTCATTGTTTTATGTTGAACCATTTCACCAAATGTTTCGTTTGTGAATTTTGCTGACTGACAAAGGCAATAAAATTTATTCTGAAATTTGCAGTGGTGGAAGAAGTGCTCAGTTTTGTTACTTAAGTAAAAGTACAGATACTGGAGCAAAAAATACTCAAGTAAAAATCTCATGAAAAAATCTACTAAAGTAAGTATACTTAAAAATGTACTTAAAGAGTAAAAAGTTAAATTTTTACAGATTTTAAGTATTTTAAATGTAGTGATTTTTAAAATACAGAAAGATTTGTGCTGAATTTTGTTCAACAGAAACAATTCAATTGACCATTTTTTCCTAGCTGTTTTTATTTGTATATTTTTGTTTGCTAAAATATAATGTGTTGAAAATAAAGACAGACTTTTCAGCAGGTCTCAAACAATAATAAAAAATACTTTTACTTTTCAGTCCAGTTCAAAAATGTAGTGGAGTAGAAAGTACAGATAATCTCTCAAATGTAGTGAAGTAAAAGTAAAAAGCAACCACTTTAAAATGTACTTAAGTAAAGTACAGATACATAAAATTTGTACTTAACAAAGTAACAGTAGTAAAGTACTGTGCTTATGTTCCACCACTGGAAATCTGTAATATCATAACATAATTGTGTTGGCAGTGAAGCTGGTTTTCCTCTCCGTGGCAACAGGAGGAAAACAGAGATTGTGGCTAATTGCTGCAGCTAAAGCTTAGAGTGACTTAAACACTGACTGTGGAGGTTCTGTAGAGGCTAAAAGTCTTATAATGAAAGAGATAAGACATGATTAGTGCGAGCAGAACTTATAACTTAAACAGCCCGAAACAAGTTAGCACAAAGCCACAGTGAAGCAGCCTGAGGTCTATCGTCAATTTGATCTCTTCTCTCTTTAGTATCTTGATAAAAAGTTTGAGCCATATCGCCCCGCTTTTCTCGCAACTTGAGTTTTAGCTGATGAAAGGGGAACGAACCTCACGTGTAATCAAAATAGGACAAAGCTGAAGTTGGGGAAAAAAAAAACGTAAAGGAAACACCCAAACTAGTCTGAGTCATAATTATACTAATCAATGCAAAGGGAGGAGAGAGAGTGTGATTAATGGCACGTCAGCACTAAGGCCTGATGTGGAGATGGGTTATAATTAACAGGGTGGTCAGCATCCGAGCGTCCTCCGGGGGCAGCGTGGGTACACACTGTGCTGCTTGTGCATTCTGGGCGACCTGTAATGGTGACTCACGGTAACAAAAGCAATCTGTAAAAATGTCTTTCCGTTCAACAAAACAAGGAAGTGTGTTCAGGCCAGACGTTGTTCAAATTAATATTGTATTTTTAAAGAAGAGTGTCTGCTGTTATCTCTGTATAATCTGTGACACCTGCGGATCATTGTGTTATAATTTGCACATTTTAAATCGCAATATTCATCTAAAACGACTTGATAAAAGAAACAAGTCCGTGTAGCTGCCAGCGCCTCCTGTGGACAGCTGCAGATCACACTAGCGAGTAGCGGATTTTTTCCTTAATTTGCACCAAAATGACTATGTGACGCTGCCGAATCCTACGCCTATCACCGATTAAGAAAATAAAATTGAAGAACAAAGTAAGTACAGAGCAGTGGGCGCGTGACGGTGGCGGTGATCAGCAATATGGCGTCTTAAAAATAAGCGATTAAAGATGCTCAAACCTGCACGAATCACTCCAAATACAACTTCAAGAGGGTAAATGAGAAGGAAACAACTACAACATGGTTAAAAGCTCTGAAAAGTCGATTTTGTAGAATAGATATGCAAAATTGAAACATTTTAGAGTAAAGTTAAAGCAGCATTAGTATTTTGGTTACAAAATTTATTGAATTTTACTTCCCAGAAAAAGCTATAATAACGAAAATTACCATATCGACTTATCATTCAGTACATGAAACTTGGAACAATGTATTTTGAGACTCAGTATTTATCATGTGTATCATTTCTTTGCAAAAGTGAGGAGTTTTTTTTTGTATTTTGAGACTCAGTATTTATCATTGTGTATCTTTCTTTGCAAAAGTGAGGAGTTTTTTTTTGCCATTTTTATGTAATAACATAAGATTTGAGGTGTAGAAGGTTGAATAAATAACTTCTACGGCTAATTTTTGGTTCATTCTGCTGTTTATTTGTTGCAGCTCAGGCCTTTTAGTAGTAGTACATTTAAAATAGGTTTACTGGGATTGTCCTGCTTTGTGTCAGTCACTAAAGCTGTTTCAATATTATCATTTATCGCAATAATTGTCTGTAACAATATATCGTGCTTTAAAATGTGTTATCGTGACAGCCCCAGCTACGAGGCTAGGTTCAGATCTGATTAATATGTTTTCAATAATCTCAATTAGACTTTTCATGGTCAAACAAATGTAAA
Organism: Periophthalmodon schlosseri; assembly: GCA_000787095.1. Taxonomy (NCBI): domain Eukaryota; kingdom Metazoa; phylum Chordata; class Actinopteri; order Gobiiformes; family Gobiidae; genus Periophthalmodon; species Periophthalmodon schlosseri. The sequence goes on from JACM01010445.1 coordinate 3,988, forward strand.
TAAACAAAAAACAAACAAAAAAAAAACCCAAACAGGATGCTTCAAGGACTTTTCAAGGATATAATCACGTGTCTACAAATACATTACCCATTTTTATACAGTTTTTGTAATTAAGACGTGGCCTAAGACCTGAAGTCCACAATAGTTGCAAATTAATTCTACACCAAGGTAAACACACTCATTATATTAACATAACCTTAACATGGCCCAGACCCAAATACTCAAATACTAGAGATAGGTTTTGTACCTTTTAGCGTATCGACTATCGGCCTTAAATCTCCAGCATAAGCCAGTATTTTGTTTTGGCCAACTACTGCTTAAAAATACCCATAAAGCTTTATTTGAACACGATTTAAATGACATAATATGGGTAAAATAATCAAAATCAGACGTATATATCCACCCAAAAATAACGGCAGAGCTTATCGGCTGTCACTTGCTCTAGATTCCAAACAATCGGTATCGGCATCGGCCATGAAAAAACCCCAAATCGATCAAACTTTGCCTTATACCGGAGGAGAAGCAGCTAGAACGTCCTGTCGCCTTCTTGCGTCGGACGTTGAACGTGAAGGCGGTAAAAGTTTGGATTCCGCGCTGTCCTCAAAATGGCTCCTTCCGTATCTGCATGTGAACTTTCTCTAACTTTGAACAAAACACATGAAACTTCGAATCTCAAAGGAAGTAGCTAGTGAATAATTTACCTTGCCTTGCTGATAAAACAATAAAAAAATCAAACAAAGGATTGTGTCTTGGTGCGGCGCTGGTAGATATTATACAGTCATTTGTTGTTCATATTGAAATATTTCCTCTCCAGCCCTGCAGAAAGACATTACAAATTCATCAGGTATAACTCAGGTGCTTTTTATTTATGTGCCCTGATTCTGGCTCTGTAATAAACACTCAATATCACACGATGCATTTGACTTCAAACCGTGACAAATTGTGCTGCAGTAAGCTTCAGTGAAAACGACACCATTATGTAAATTATCCAGCGCTTGCCTTTCAATGGTACGGGAGTGATTTTCTATTGTTTCGGCTTATTAAGTAATGCCAAACATAACTGCTTTGGTTAAATTGCTAGATGGAGTCTCCCGTGGGAAAGATTATAATTATTGTCCATATTCATAGTCTTTTAAATCAGACCTATTCTGCAGAATCGACTTTTCAGAGCTTCTAACCGTGTTGTAGTTGTTCCCCCTCAACATTTACTCACCCGAAGTTGTATTTGGAGGGATTTGTGGGTGTTTGAGCATCTTTAATCGCTTACATTCGAGACGATGAATCCCCGTTTGATACGCCCGCTGCTCTGTACTTCCTACGTTCTCCAGTTTCATTTTCTTACTCGGCGATACGCGTAGGATTCGGCAGTGTCGCGTAGTCATTTTGGTACAAATGAAAAAAAATCTGCTGCTTCCTATCGTGAACAGACAGAAGAACGATAGGTCTTCTTTAAAACAGCATATTTTAGAACAAATGGTCAAAATGTGCGCGATGGGACACTCAGGATAGAACTATAAGTATTGGAAGCCTTTCATAATGATGATTTAAGGATCAGGGGTAAATGCACAAACAAATCACTTCCAAATGTGACCATAGTGCATGAACTTTTCTGTATCCAGACAGCGCTTAGCTAACCAAACTGTTCATTTCTTCCTTGCTTCATTACAAGCTTTTTCTGAAAATATTACCAAATTTTTCCTCGGTGGCTCACAGTGCGACAGACAGGCAAACCAACAAACAAACCAATCAACGGCAAATTTGTCCACACAAAGCCTCAAAGCAGTGCAGTTTACGGCGCTGTACAAGAATAAAAAACGAACACAGAAATAAACATTACCTATTTGGGGCAATATGTTATGTTTCTAAACCAGTTGACCTTTAATGTTAGAGTGAAAATGGAAAACAGACAGAATTACAACATTGTGTGGAGATGGGTGGGGAAGACGCCGTTGCTTCTCCCGATGACATCATACACAGGCGAGCACAAGGCGTCCTTCTTGTGTGTTGTAACTGGCCGGAATTAAAGGCCAATAGTCGGTCTCATCCATAGCAACCGGCGCACCCCAAAAAAAATGACATCTCCGTACGTCACATTTTAGCACGAGGCGTCTGTGCTTGTTAGGCACTCACTGAATACCTGTGAGACGCTGCTATTCTTAGCGCAGTCAAGACACTGACTCAGGGAAGCTGTGCTGGGACTGACAGTCAGATGGAAAAGAATCAGGTTTGAGTGTCACACAGGGCTGAGGTGACAGGAGCTCGTAATCTTAATCTGCAGCTGGGTGTGAGGACCAAACATGGTTCAGTCAAGGTCATAATGATATAACTCAGTAACTTGGTGTTGTCATGATGCTAAAATTTCAAACTTGATTTTGATACTAAGGAAAAGGCTCAGTCACAGGCTGTACAAAGACGTGGACTAAGGGAGCGTGACGTCACCCACAGCGTTCGGCTCCAGACAAATGAAGCTCATCGAGGCCGGAGCAGTTATAAGGGCGAATTTGGAGACAAGTTCCATGTTTGGAATGTTGACCGCGAGTATCATAGCAACCAAAGAGCCAATTTGGAGCGAGGCTGTTGAAGGTAACGGCCCTTCGCGCCCGCACCGCCGGTTTAGCAGGGAGCGGGCGCTTAGCAACGCTGTCAATCAAGGTGCTAACGCTAGCAGAGAAAGAAGGCGCCTGATTTGTCTGTAATTAATGTTCATATCTTAGTGAATAATAGTGAAATAAAAATACCAAGATCATGTAGAGCAGGTTAATACGAACATTTTAAGACCAAAACGACGAGTCTCACAGCAGCAGTTACAGAGAGTTTTTCAATAGAAAGTGCCAAAGTAGGCACAGGACGATATTGAAATTTTGTATGATGATTATCATGGCCAAAATAATTGCGATTAACGATTATATCACGATAATCATTAAAGTTGTTATGGATATGAATAATTATAACTTTAACAGAGAATATTATGGATAAGCAGGGCCGTCGACTGAAATTTGGAGGCCCAGGGCAATTAACCTCAGATGGCCCCCCTGTAATTTTGTGCCCCTAAGACCCTGGGACCCCGGAAAACAGACCCCTTTGTCCCCCCCATTGACCCCTGTGGATAAGTCGTTTTCTTTCTGCACATTCAGGTGATATAATGGGGATTATCTTCGTTGGCGATTATCACGATTATATAAAATGTCCCACGAACGATTATTGTCAACCCTTTTTATCACGACAAACGATATTATTGTTTATTGTCCCATCCCTAAGCCAGAATCTGTGGAGCCAGAAGTGAGTCCATGCTCACTTCCTATTTGGAACGCGGCGGCTAGCAGGTTAGCTACGTCCATTTAATGAGCTCAATACATAATAACAATTTTGATACCGCAATAATAAAAGTGGTCTTTATTTAGACAATCCAACTTTACTACTACTTACTACTACTACTACTACTACTTACTACTACTACTACTACTAATACTAAAATTAGCAATATAAAATAAAATAAATAATAAACAGTCAGAGGACCAACCAGTTCTCACGTTGTCTTAAAAACCAGAGAGTAAAAGTTTGTTTTTAAACGTCTAAAAGACATAAAAGCATCAACTGAAAGGGACGTCTTAATGTGACGGGGAAAAGCATTCCACAGTTCGGGGCCGACCACAGAAAAGGACTTTGAGTCTCATTTTTGGGAAGACAAGTTGGAGTTGGCCCTCAGACCTCAGAGCGGAGGGAACAATGAGGTCTGAGATGTATGTGGGAACCAGAACCGCTTTAAAAACAACTACAATTTAAAATCAACTCTTAAATGAATGGGGAGCCAGAGCAACGAGGATAAAATAGGTGCGATGTGTGTCTCTTCGACGTGTGCCGGTTATTTAACTGTTAGCGTGACAGGTTAGCTTGGCTGATACCAGCGTCACTACAACAGTCAAGACCTGCAGAGATAAAGCATAGGTCACCCACTCCAAACCACTCAAAGATAAAACCGATTTGAGTTTGGTTAAAAGCCAAAGGTGACAAAAACTGGATTTAACCACAATAGAGTGGAATTTACAACACAAAATAACAGCTGTTTCGTTAATATTACAATGTTGTCTTATAGTAGTTCTGATATAAACCACTCTAAAACTACTCAGGAAAGTTGTGTCATATTTTTCTGACTTTTTTCAGTATTAATAAAAGAAAAAATCTACAAAGTGTCAGTTTTTCTAGAAAGTGTCAGTTCAGAAAGAAAGTTTTTCAGTGTGAAGGTGTTTGGCTGCTCGTCCAAACCGCTTCTTCAGTTGGACGAGCAGCGAAACGTCTTCAAATCTGTCAACTGGACAAAAAGTTTTCGAGTGAATGTTTCTTTTATTGTGGATAATGCCTGGAGGACTGAGGGATTACACAAACATCTTTTTTCAGTATTGATCCCTGCTCAAGTAGGTGTCTAGTTTTAATATTAGTTTTAGTATTGATTCGCATCTGAGTATTGTTAGTTTTTAGTTTTTTATATGACCACACAGAATACACTTCTTTTTAAATGTGGAACCACTTTCCTGTTGCGAACTGTAAATGTAATTTCGAGGACTTTGCACAGCCAAAGATAGAATATTTACTTTTGAATAGTTAATCACCAAGGCAATGGTCTCAATATTCCATCACTATGAAACCAGTGGGTGAACCATTTATAGAAATAGGTGTGTCCCCAGAAGGCAGAGTGGCCGAGTGGTTGGGAGGTTCAGAGGACTTGGGTTATGTCCCAGAAGGACTGTGGCCAGTGGCCTTTTTTCTGTGGAATCTGCATGTGGTTTTTCTGTGCTCCAGACTTCCTCCCACTAAAGACATCTATTCATAATCGTCCAGCTCCGGTCTGTTAGCGTGGCCCGTTTGACCCATTCTTTAAATAGGCAGGAGAGGGTACACACGTTTTTTTGTAACTGCTGAAAAAACATGAGACGGGGGGCATTTTTGAAAAGCAAATTATAATGTGGTATTTCTGCTGAGCTTTGTACCTCGACAGCTGCATTAATTCTGTATTCTGATGTTTGCATTATAATGGATCTGGCTGGAACAGATTAGCTTGAAAATTAGTTTCATGTTTGCTGTTTTATTTGCTTCTGTCATTCTCTCTCTGTGCTGTTACTGGCTGTTTATCCTTTCTGTGCAATGCAACAAGAATAACCAGCTGCCCAGTGTAGCTCATAATCAATCACGAAACACAATGAATTTAAACTATCAGATGCTACGGATGCTATATTGTCCGTGCCATCGACTACGTGTTTTATCTGAGAACCTTCGCCCAACGCAAAATGGTCTCCTTTCCAATTCTTCAGTGTTGCAGACGAGCCGTTACCTGTGTACAAGGAGATGTAGGCAGAGTCGATCACCTCGTACTTCAGGCCGGGCAGAAATGGACGCCACTGCGAGGGGACAAACAGAAAAAGAGAGTCAGATGAGCCACAATTCTTTTAAATAGATTTCACAATTACACCGTCACTTCTGGTTAACTACGATATAATACGCGGAGACAGGTCATTTTCCAACCTCTTGAGTTTTGCATATAAATATAAACAGGTCCCCGGGCTCACGCTAATGCCGCTACACGCTCTGAAGAACCCGCGGCTTCGGATCCGGGGTTAAAGCGCGCCGCTGTTATTTTGTAGTTGAATCTTAAGAGTGTCAAATGCTAAAATAGTAGCATATTGCACATAAGCTGTCTCATTTGCACATAAGGACACATACTCTATAGGCTACGACAAATACAAAGCCTCCTGCAGAGAGCGCAGCAGGAGGAGCTCAGCGGGGACGCGGAGTTTTCTGGATGTTTTCAAGGTTGATATAGGGAACATCAAATAAGTCAAACAGGGCAAAAAGTGGAGACAAAAAGTTCTTACAGCGCGCATAAACGTACACGTAAAAAGTTTTCTCCAATATGTATCGTAAACCAACGGATGAAATGGTAAGAGCTGCAAAATCCAGTTGGAAAGTGGAAAAAACGCTCAGCTAAACAGGCTCAACTCTGAAGTTACTCATGGTCCTGATGGTAACTATGGACTCCATCAAATTATAACACAAAAGTAGTTTTTGATGTACACTGAAAATATTTAATTTCGTTATTATTTATCTTTATTTATACAGGGGAACCCAATGAGATCATTTAGACTCTCCTTCTCATGGGCGCCCTGTTTAAAATACAATACAAGCAGAAAAACAAACAAAACAAGTCCATATAAAACATTAAAAACAGGAGCAGGTGTGTGGATAAAAGTTTGTTACCAGATTATTAAATTGCGATTGCATCACCAAAGTCTCCAGTTTTGCTTTTCCTTGCAGTGTATTCCATTTTTGTGAAGCAAAACAGCTAAAAGCCTCTTTCCCGTCTCGGCTTGGACGAGAAGCGAAACGTCTTCCACTAAAACCTTTGTCCAGTTGTTAGAATCGAATTTTTTTTACTATGGCTCATACCTGGACGACTGAGGGATTACGCAGACGATGTACAGTATGAAGCTCACGGTTGGCAGTAAATTGGTTTAGTTATGGTTTTCTCCCATTACGTTTCCACAGAGAGGTATTGACTCAAAGTGCTCCTTGGTGCATATGTGCTCCTCCTGTCATTCATGTGTGAACAAGAGCGAACAGACCGGATACACGCAGGAATCTTGCGTTTGGCTTTGACAGCAGGAGGAGCGGGGGTTGGCCTTTTAGTCCACAGACGAGACCAAATTGATACGTGAGAGAAAATAATAAAAAGTACTGAGCATTGTGTGAAATGGAGGCAGCGCGCAGCCTGTTTTATAACATATCGTGACATTTCATCGACCAAACTGATAGTGACATACAGTAAAAGCGCCTCAAAAATATATAGACCAAAAAGTTTTTTCCCCAACTTTGATTTCTATAAACATAAATAAAACTCCATCCGAGGCAGTGTTTTTCTATATCTCAGGAGTCTATTTCTTCGGAGGGGAAGAGCTCGCTGCAGTGTTGTTTGTTTACTTCAATTCAATTGCCCGCTCCAGAGCCACAGGCACTAGGAAACCAAGTGAGTTTGAGTGTGACACACAGGAGGTAATGAAATAAAAATACCTGACCTTTCACATTTCATGTTTAAATCAATTTAGTTGTGAAGCTTGATAAGATTAGTAGAAACCAAACACTTGAGTGTATTAATCATAAATGCTCCCATATGGTTATATTCTACCTGACAAAGCGTCAGTGCAGTTATTGAAATGTGTGCATCATATCGACACAATTCATTTCTTGTGACCAATTCTCAAGTCCTTGTCTCAAACTTTATACTGTATGCAAGTAAAAAGGGGTTAAAGAAAATGAGTAAATAACACAAATAACGAATATATCGACTTATTGTTCAATATGTGAAAGTTGTAACAATATTTTTTGGGGTCAGTATTTATCGTGTGTACAGTTTTTTTGCACTACTTCAAAAATGTTGGTTAATTTTTGGCTTTATGATAAGATTTAAGCCGTAAAAGGTCGAATTAATAACGTCTATGACTCATTACAGATGAAAACTAACAACTAAAGTGTTTCAATCTGTTGTTTATTTATTGCAGCTCATGATTTTTAACAATATTGTAGATTTAGAAGAGTTTTCGTGGTTTAAATCTGCTCTTGGGTTTTTGTGTCAGTGGCATAAATTTGTTTCAATATTATCGTTTATCGTCTATATTTACTTCATTCGTGGTTTAATCTGCTCTTGGGTTTTTTTGTCAGTGGCATAAATTTGTTTCAATATTATCGTTTATCGTCTATATTTACTTCACCGATATATCGAGCTTCAAAATATGTTTTCGTGACAGGCCTAACAAAACAACTAAATGACCCATAATCAACAACTACTTAACAATTAACAGTTTCAACAAAGTAACAGCTGCATCACCAAGTAATATACTTTAAATATAATCTTGGTTATCCAAAAACTTTACAATTTACAACGTTCTTTTGTGACTTAAGTTTATCCTTCTTATCCCGGAAGCTGCTGTGGGCGCCGCCATTGTCATTCGGGTTGTATTATTTCTTTATTTTGCACGGGGCTGCGGATCTTGACAGCAAGTGCGTTCTATAGGGACCACAGAGCCGTTTTAAAGCCTCCGGAGAATCGGCGCAGTGTCGACTTGTTGCACATGAACATTTTACACAGATGAACCTACTTTATATCATATTTTTGCTGTGAAACTTTCCCCAAATTCTCAATTGAAATGACTGGGATTCCCACTTAACTGGAAACACGGTTTACGGCAAAAGTGAGCGGGTCAGTATAATGTACTCAAATCTATCATTCTCGGTCAGTTATGATTATAATTCTTTCAACAAAAACACAAAAACACCCCAGACGCCTTTTAAAACAGTTTGAGTTCAGCCGCAGTTCAAACCGTTACATGTGGGAAACAGACATCGGGTTAATTCTTAATGAGGTTCCCACGAGTGCATTCGCTGGATATACTGCTCACTTCGCCTCATTTCCAATTCATTTGGCGTGTGATTGGAAGTCACCCACTGAAAACGAGCGTTCCCTTCGACCTGCATTTGTACTTCTTGCTGCCAGACGACCGTACGACCTTCGCGACTATAGCTTGGCCCGGACTGACATGTTGCTAACGCGCCAAGAATCGCGCCGCGTAGACGAAGCCAAATTAGCAAAGAGTGACAGTTTACGCGCTAATGAGCTGAGGCTTCTTGTTTATTTTGAAGTGCCGTTATTCAAGTTTTTAGGTCTGGAAATGTTAAAAAGCTGATGTAGAACAAACAAATAGGAACTGACGGAATATGATTTGCGTTACAAGTTCGGTTGATGACTTTGATATCTCCTCACGCTGTGTTGGACTGACAGGCGGTTTGTCAGATTATGAACGGCACCGGTAAACCGACGGAGGCAGACTGCTGACGGAGCTCTGCGTGCACCACTCTAGTGTTTCTCGCCAGCTTTGTGTTCAAAGCGGGACAAAAACAATATTAAAACAACCGTCAAAGGAAATTATGCAGGGTACACTGTGTAATTTGATAGAAACCAGTACCCCGCGTTCTCTATTAGGAATATGATTTTACAATTAGGAAGTGATTAGGTTTAACAGGTTTATAATGACAGAAGTAAAGTCTAATTGTTTTTTTTGTGAGTCAACAGGAAAGTCGAGCAGGCAAAGGCAAACTAAAATATAAAATAATAAAAGAGTGTTTTGTTTTTTACTTGCTGCCATGTTTTTGTGCCAAGGCTGCACAATTCGGGAAGAAAATATGTAATTGTTATTTTTTTCTGACGAGAATTGTGATTGCACATAGATGTAGCGACAGTAGCTCAGCCGGTAGATCCACTGACCCACAGGTAGGCGGCGGCCTTGGGCACGAGACTTAACCCACATAGATGTAGCGACAGTAGCTCAGCCGGTAGATCCACTGACCCACAGGTTGGCGGTGTCCTTGGGCAAGACACTTAACCCACCTGTTTGCGTACGCCAGTGTATGAATGTGCGTGTGAGCGGTTCCTTGCTGTAAAGCGCTTTGAAGGTGGAAAAGCGCTGTATAAAAACGTGACTATTTGTGATTTATGTTTTAATAATAGGGTTCTGTTCAAAGTTCACATTTCAAAAACGTGCAGAAGAACTGACAAAAAGACTGAAATATGAACTTACACAAGAATCACACGTCAGAACGGAACATGTTTGTACAGATCTAAACTACTGGGTTTGCAGATTTTAAGCAGAATAAGAAATTAATACTTTGCGATTTGCTAATCCATTCAAATTGTGATTTTCATTCGATTTTGCTACTAATCTTGCAGCCTTCTAATCGAGGGAGCAGATTCAGGTGAGTCCAAGCCCACATCACCAGTGTGGGGCTGGCGGTGATGAGTGGGCTCTTGTGTTGCTAAGGAGCTGTCAGCTGTAGTTCCAGGCATCTGAGCATCAGTCTGTTCATACGCAACAACGCACACACCAGCACAGGCTCGTTGGGCTGATTTAGAATTAGTGAAGTGACGTTTCAAATGGCGAATGGTCACATTTTTATGCAGCGCTTTCCCACCTTCGAGGCACTCAAAGCGCTTTACGTCAAGGAACCACTCATAACATTCACCTGCGGGAGCTAGAATCGTACCGTCACCTGTGGGTCACTCGATCTAACCGCGTGCGCTTTACGTCAAGGAACCACTCGCCCACAACATTCACCTGCGGGAGCGAGAATCGTACCGTCACCTGTGGGTCACTCGATCTAACCGCTGTACTAATGATGTTTATGTCGAGAACGGGATTCGAACCGCCAACCTTCGGATCAGTGGACAAACACTCAGCTCAACGCAACTGAGCTGCTGTCGCCCCAAAGTTCAAAATTGAAAGAGATTCAAAATAAGGCTGCAAAATTAATCACGACCGAATCAAAGTCACAGTTTGAATGGATCACAAAGGCTGCCATTTTTGAAGTACAAACATTTCCACAAACAACAAAATATCCCGTCTTTTTCTGTCTAAAAGCGGCACTTCAGCCTTTTTGTCAATTCTTCTGGACGTCTTTAAAATGTGAACTTTGAACAGATTCCTATTTTTTTCATAAATCACAAATCTAACGCAATCTCAGTGCTCGTCAGAAAAATCGCAAATCGATTTTTTTACCCAAATCGTTCAGCCCTAGTTCAAAACAACTGATTCCAAGCCAATCATGTTTAGGATCTAGATGACGCAAAAACTGATCAGAAAAATTGTGATGGATTCTGGTACGGGTTCCCCAAAGAAAGCTATTTGACGTCACGACCTAGACTCCGCCCATCCTCAACGCTCTTAACTGGCTCTGTACTGCATTTATTACAGAAACGAATCTTGTATCCCATTGAATTACAGAAAATAAACTGTTCAAGTAACCATTCTTTCTGTACTGGATTATGGAGATATAATACACATGCAGACTTTTAGATTCACTCTTTCACTCAGCCCTTCATTTCAGAACAGGTGATCAACTTAAAACCCATCACTGCTCACTCTATGAAAAGTAGGTTGGCCATCGCTGTCTGTCAGAATATCTCATTTGCTCGTTAATCATTAATACAGGCAACTTTAATACAATATCACGTGATTGTATAAGTCTAAGGTCTGGCCGCACCAGAACAGAGATGGGAAAAAAGGTCTTTTGGCTGTTTTGCGTCATAAAAATGGAATATAGTCCAAGGACAAGTTACACTGGATACTTTGGTGCCACAAATGCACTTTAATAATCTGGTAACGAGCTTGGTTTTGTTTGTTTCTTCTTCCACGAAAAAGAGTCTAAGTGCTCTCATTGGGTCTCCTTGTATAAATAAAGATAAATAAATAAAAGATTCATTATACAGTTCCAATGCTCACATACAAAGCCTCGGTATCTCTCAGATCTACTTCAGCGTACGCTCACATCAGACGGCTGAGCTCACTGGCGCTGGTCTCCTGGCTCTGCTTTGCGCCACTTTTGGGAGTTGCTGCTTGTACTCGGCTCTGGAACTCTCTCCGAGTCAACATCTGACACTGTGACACACTGAGACTTTGAAAAAACAGCTCTTCAGAAAGGCCCTTACTGACTTTAATCCACAGTGGTCCTACGCATTTCAGGATCATGTAAAGTGCCCTGGGTGTCTTGAAAGGCACTACATAAATCAAAAGTTTTTTTTCATTACACCACCTTGCCCGATCTCGTCTGATCTCCGAAGCTAAGCGGAGTTGGGCCTGGCTAGCACTTGGATGGGAGACCGCTGGGAATATCAGGAGCTGCAGCGTGGCAGCAGTGGCTCTAGTGCAAACTGTTGTTGGATCCTTAGCGTAGACTGTATGTATAAATGGAAATAGCTAACCTGGTAGCCGCAGCGTTCCAAATACAAAGTGAGCATGGACACGCTTCCAGCTCCATCGACTCTGGCTCCAATTCGCTTTGTATTGAAAACCTGTTGCCCCTCTGTCTGTAACTGCTGCTGTGAACCTCGTCATTTTGGTCTGAAAATGCCCGTATTAACTCACTCTGCAAGATCCTGGTGTTTTTATTTCGCTGTTGTGTCCGTAAATCAAGATATGAACATTAATAACAGACGAATCAGGCGCCTTCTTTCCCCGAGGTCGCCCCCGCTAGCGTCAGCACTGGGTTTGATTGACAGCGTTGCTAAGCGTTCGCTCCCTGCTAAACCAGCGGTGCGGGCGGGAAGAGGTGTTAAGTTCAACAGCCTCGCTCCGGATTGGCTCTTTGGTTGCTATGATACTCGCGGTCAGAATTCCAAATATGGAACTCAGCACCAAATTCGTCTCTATAACTTCTAGCCTCGATGAGCTTCATTTGACTGGAGCCGAACGCTGCGGGTGACGTCACGCTCCCTTAGTCCACTTCTTTATACAGTCTACGTGGTGTGTGAAGAGACCGATGGCACGGACTGGCAGCCTCACTCTCCGTCTACCCTTAGGCGGCTGCGTCTACGACAGCGCACACAAGACACTCGGAAGCCGAACACTGAATCAAGAGATAAGTACCGCATACATTATCAACAAGGCTTATTATTCCTGAGATGTCATAGTCTGCCCGAGGTTGGAAGAGCGATATTCAAAGAACGTCATGGAGGTGGATACAGGGGGGTGTTTGATTTTCTCTGTTGAATTATATATTAGCCAAAGTCACGCACGCCAGCCATTTCAGTAAGACAAATGAGCTCAATAACCACAGCAATTACAGACATGTCACATTAGTGTGTGTATCCACGAGCTCTGATGGAAACCAATTAACATACACGCTAACACGATACAAAACAATGGATCCAGGCTACGCTAAGTGGAACAGGATCAAAAATACACAGCGAGATCAGTGCGTCATATGTGAGACAGGCTTCTGTTGTGACTATGTTTAAATCCAGGCTCAAAACGGTTTTTATTCTGCACTTTTAATGTTAATTTTAAGGCAAGGCGTGTTTATTTGTACAGCACAATTCGTACACAAAGTGATTCAAAGAGCTTTACAGTAAGAAGAAAGACATTGAAATCACAATACAACAAATCAAAACGAGTTAACGAGTTTATATTTAAGTATAACAAGTTTATATTTAAGTATAACGAGTTTATATTTAAGTATATCCATCAGTTGTGTCAATCCTGTATTTATGCTCCCAACTCTCCTTCATTTCCCTGGAAGATTTCAAACTTTTTTGCAACTTTATCACAAACCACACGAGCTCTTCTGAAAATGAGGTCTGCTCCACAAATAGTGATAGTTCTGATGGTACAAGACTTTCACACAGTTGCAGCGAGGAAATAGATTAGGCAGTTGTTCGGCAAAATAATTCAAACTTGCTTAAATTAACGGCGTCTATACAGTGTGAATGTGCCACAGTTATTCGTTTAATTTCTGCCTGACCTAGATGCAATTTGAATTGATTTGTTTGAATATTAAGGAATAGAATTACACTGGGCCATTCTCAATTACAAATGCCAGATTACTGACTTAAAAAATAATTAAATACTACCAAAGATAACGAGCCAGTCTTGTTAAAGCAGCAAAATCGACATTTCAGAGCTTTTAACCATGTTATAGCCGTTGCCCCTTCTCTTTTACCCTCTCGAAGCTGTTTCTGGAGTGATTCGTGCATGTTTAAATAATCTTTAATTGCGTATTTTCACGACGCCATACTGACGATCAACCGCCCCTTTTCACACGCCAACTGCGCTGTACGTAGTTCTTCAATTTTATTTTCTTAATCGGTGATACGCGCAGGACTCAGCTGCGTCGCGAAGTCATTTTGGCACAAATGAAAAATGTGGTGACGTTTAAAGGAGACGTCAGCTCCCGTCGGGCACCGCAGTTTTCTAACGCGGAAGTCGGCGAACTTCTTTCTTTTATTAAGTCGTTTTAGATGAATGTTGTGATTTAAAACGTGCAAATTATAACATAACGATCCACGGGCGTCGTAGATTCGAACTACAGAGCAGACACAAGCACAACAGGTCTTTCTTTTAAGGCTGCGTTGGGGATCACAGCGATAGAAGCGTGTGAAATATTTCTTCACAAGCCCACAACACGAGTGGGTGAAAAGACACTGTCCTGCCTTCAGAAGTCGACCTGTTCTGTGTGGGATTCTGAGCTCTACTATGTCAGTGTTGAAGTATTAATAATGACCAGGAAAAGCACGGAAATTAAGATCAGCGGTGGATGAAGTACTCGGTTTTGTTGCTTAAGTAAAAGTACAGATACAGAGGTAAAAAGTTACTCAAGTAAAAGTATCACATGAAAAAATCAATTTATCTATTTAAATACCCGTTTAAAAATGTGCTTTAAGAGTAAAATGTAAAAGTATTTAAGCACCCGTTTAAAAATGTACTTTAAGAGTAAAAAGTAAAAGTATTTCACACAAGTGTTGTTCATTTGTTAAAGTGTTAAATGTAGTGATATTGATTAAAAATGCTACATATTTTGTTCAGCAGTAACAATACGAATCAATTTCTTCATTTTTCTTATGAATTTTGTGTATTTATTTTTGTTTGCTCAAAGCCGAAGCTTGAAACTTCAGCCGGGGCATTACCACGAAAATAAAATAGTAAAAATAACCCCTTAAATCATATGAAAAGTACTTTTTACTTTACAGTCCTGTTCAAAAATGTAGTGGAGTAGAAAGTACAGATACTGCTCTGAAATGTAGTAAAGTAAAAGTATCCGCTGTAAAATCTACTTAAGTACAGATACCTAAAAATTCTACTTAAGTACAGTACTTTACTACTTGTACTTCGTTACCTTCCACCACTGATTAAGATGAACGCAGGACGCTAAAGGCAGTGAATTCTTAAAAACTGCTTAGTCATAGGTTTTACGTGTATGATTTATTCTGTCTTCAGCTGTTCGGAAAAAAAAAAATGAAAAAAAAGTATAACGACAATGTGAAGAAATATAACTATGACAGTTTAAAGGGGCACTATGGAACTTTTCCGGTGAAGGGTCTGCTACCTGCGCGTCTCCATGGAGATGTTAATACTTTGCCTGGAATGTTCTACAGTATGACATTAAACTTAACCGTCTCCACAGGGACACGCAGGTGCTGCCTCGGGGCCGTGTTCGTTTTTAGCAGTAAAAATGTGTCTGCGGCTGAATAAATATATAAATGTAATGCCAGAAAGTGTAAGGGCTGCGGGTGAAGATTGTTTTATTATCGACTAGTCAGCATTTTTATCATTTTTTTTCCCCACGAGTCAACTATTCAAACGGTTCTTTTTATTGTATAGAGGACACGTACACTGACTGATTCAAGAATGACGCCGTCTTTGCTATAAAAAGTCTTTTGTGATGTGTTTTCCCGCCTGTGTTGTCCGGATAATGACGTTCTAAATACGATTACGATTAAAGTGCTCATGTTACGCTACGTTCTGATCTACGTTATAATGTCGTTTCCTCGTCACAAACCGACCCGGAGTTGTGTTTTGCTTCATTCACACACGTTTAACGCACAAACCCTGCGTATTTAGGGTCTTCTCTCAAACTGAAAACACTCTGTTCCACCTTGTGATGTCATGTGATGTAACAGGAAGCGCTCCGCTGTGTTTTTAAACTCCATACACTGTAAGAATGTTCGTTTCTGGTGCAAATGTCAAAGGGGACCAAGAGTCTGAAACGGTGAAGTGAACGATGAAGCAACGGATTCTACGGAAAGGATACGATGAGAGTCCTGAGATGTTGTTGACAGTTTTTATAGTGTCTACCCGATGTGTGTGTGCATCTGTGTGTGTGCGTATAAGGAGGATCCACTTCTGGTCTGCATAGCGTCTTCGTGAGCCCCCACGCATTCCATGTCTGCACTCCACCGGTGGGCACGTGTTATTTACCTCAGCATTAGTAAATCAAGATACCAGTTTGATGTAGTGCTGCACTGCGAGATGTAAATACCTTACAACACCTTCATTAGAATCATTTGGATGATTTCAGCCCTGGAATTGCCAGTCTCTACTGAACAAAAGGTAAATGGAGCTGTTAACTGGAAAACTACCGCTTCATGACATCACAAGGTGGAGCAGAGCATTTTGAGCTTTGGAGATGTAGACAGACTAATAATAAAGAGTTACTCAAACATGTGTGAATGAAACAAACCACAGCTCCAGGTGTGTTTTTGAGCAGGTAACTACATCCTAACACAAGAATCAATTTAGCGACAGCAGGTGACGGACCCTTTACCACAAAAGTAACATAACGCACCTCTTAAAAATCTTAAAACGTTAACTGCGAAAGTAAAGATTTCACCCTCTGCCACGCGTAAAAATAAAGCCTTCATTGTCTTTAAACATGGTCTATTTACTATAATTATATGCAAATAACTGATCAAAGAGCGAGCGCTAAATCTGTTGAAAGCACATTAAAAGTGTTTCACTCCTTTAGCGAGGTCACATAAAAATTAAAGCTCCTTGAAAGCTGCTCATAGAAAAGATCAAAGTAATTAGTAATTTACGAGTTATGTAGAGGCGCAAACGGCGAGGGCGCGGCGAAGCGCTGGAGTGGCACAGAAAGCAGAGGAACAGATTAGACGAGGTAAACGAGGAGGTAGTGAAAAAGTGAAACTACTGAGGCGTAAAATATGGCTCCATATGTTTGAGAGACGCTGAACTCGTGTCAGCGCTAAAGGGCCGCGGTGGAGAGAGGGAGCACGTCTCAGACGCACACTACATACTTTAACAGCTGTTTCCATGGTCACAGAGCAGATTCACGTGAAGAGGATTTAAAGGTGTAGTATGTAACTTTTCTGGTGTATGTTCTGCCACGTGCTTGTCTCCATATAGATGTTATTGCTCTGCCTGGAATGTTCTACAGCATAAAACATAACATAAAATTTTACTATCTCCATGAAGACAAGCAGGTGCTGCCTCAGGGCCAGGTTTTTTCAATAAAACTTCTGCGATTGAATGAATGCAGCGTAATGGCAGATGTGGAAGGGAGGCAACGAACGATTATTTCATTATTACTAGTCAGCAATTTTCTCAAACGGTAATTTCAGTGGGCTCTGTGCACAATAGCACCCGGCAACCTCACTACTTCCTGTCCAGTTTTATCTCTATGAAGTTTAAAGATCAGGCAGTGGACAGGGAGATGTGGGTAGACGCCACTGACAACATGTTAAAAACTACACAAATAAAATGAACACTTCACCAGAGGCACTTCTGTTTTAGAAAGAGAGATGTTTGTGTCTCAATGCTAACTCCGATGCTAATTTTGAGGCATAATAAATATTAAAACACCACAAACTGAAGTATTCTACAGATAAAAATTATTGGGTAGTCTTTACTTTAATTAATTTAATAGGTTGTTTATTTTATGTTTTCCGATTTTAATAAAAGTGACTGTTAACTTTGAGACACAGTGAGCTAGCTAGCGTTCTGCTGTGCACAGAAACTATTATATAGAGATTTGTAAAATACATTTTTAAGCTTGAAACATGGTCTGTCACGAGCTTGTCTCCATAAAAAATATGCATTTCTACTGTGACCGGATTCATCTCTCCGCAGATCTGACCTCTAGCTTGAACTGGTGGTGTTACCTGCTTGTTTCCATGGAGATAAATTTAATACTATGCTGTGATACATTCAAGAAAAAAGGAATAATGTCTCCGTGGTGTCGGATCCCAATCAGAAAAGTTGCATAGTGCATCTTTAAGGTGCGAGGCATAAATGTGTAGATTGTGAACACTTGGGAGCGGGGCTGCAGTGGAAATTCTTGCTCAACTACACACATGCCCTTTGTACCAACTAAAGACATGCCCTGTGTACCAAATAATCAACTAAGAGGGTATGGCCAGGCCTGTCGCCAGAAATTTGGGGTCCCGGGGCAAGAAGCCTCACATGGGCCCCCCTAATGCAAATTTAATACAATACAAATTAATACGAAGAGGGTCCAGTTCTGGGCCCTTGAAACCCTGGGGCCCGGGACAACAGACCCCTTTGCCCCCATCGACTCCCCTGGCCATGGCACTGGCAAAAACTGGCAAAATCATGTGTGCGGATAAGTAAAAGTAAACAGCATCTTCATAAGTGAATAGGCAGGTTTCTTCTTTCTGACATTGCGCACCTAAACCCTTACAATCCTTAAAATAATTTCCCAAAAATAATAAAAAATCAGGTTAACTAAGACATCATCGTCCGATTAAATGATTGAACTACTAAAGAACTACCACCCTACTTTTGAGAGTCTGTTACGTTGGTGGGCAGTTGTAGACGTGAACCTGGCAGGAGCTACAAAACAGAACTACATTTCATCAATCCTACACCAGCGTCTCCATAAACTACGACTAATTAAGACTTCTTCACACACTCCTGCGCTCTCTTGGTCTTAATCTCACTCCTTAATCACCAACTTTACCAGAGTTACTGAAATGTAGTTTCATTACAGCGGAGACGATATATTATAGGACTTAATGTTGCAAGTATAAATGTAAACGGTAAATGGTCCAATTTTTCCACCTTCGAGACACTCAACGCGCTTTACATCAAGGAACCGCTCACCCGTTCACACGCCAGTGCGCGCAGACACTGGGGGCGAGGCGGGGTAAGCGTCTTGCCCGAGGACACGACGACAGCGCTCATCTGTGGGAGCTGAAATCGCACCGCCGACCTTTGGATCAGTGGACAAACAGAAGGTGTGTCACGGATTGCCATTTGAAAAACCACAAAAACCGCACAATACGATTTTATGCAACAACGAGAGCGAGAAGATCAGTAAAAATTGAATACATTTTAACCGAGACAGACTAACCTAATTTGCATTATACTTGTCCCTCCGAGATCTCAACAAATGTTTGCATGAGAAAGGCCATCGGATGCGAAACATACATTATGCAAATCCTCATGCAAATTAATTCAAATAGACATATCCAGACTTTAACATTCACTTTTAAAGATCACAGCTTATGGGGAAAAAATATTACTTGTAGCTACGTTGAACAGTTTTGGGAAAAATATCTTTTCTTTAGCAATTTTTCTGACCAACACTGCAATAGGCTCTGACCCAGCAGCACGCTAGCTAGCTCACTGTGTCTCAACGCTAACAGTCACTTTTATTAAAATTGGAAAACATGAAATAAACCTATTAAAATTCTAATTCCATAAAATTCCATTAAAAAAGACTACCCAATTATATTTACATGTACAATACTTCAGTTTGTGGTGTTGTTTTAATATTTATTATGCCTCAAAATTAGGGTTAGAGTTAGCGTTAGCATTGAGACACAAACATGTGTCTCAAAGCTAATGCGTGTGTCTCTTTCTAAACAACTCCGTTGAAGTATTTGTGTAGTTGTAAACATGTTGTCAGTGACGTCCACCCACAGCTCCCTGCCCACTTCCTTATCTTTAAATATCTATTCATTTTAGTGTGACTCTGCAGAAACCTCACAGAGATAAAATCAGACAGGAAGTAGTGACGCTAACAGTGACGCTGCTGGGCGCTGTTATACACAGATTTATGTTTTAATAATAGGGTTTTGTTTTGTAGTTTACAATTTCAACCTGTCTAAGAAAACTGACAAAAAAATGAAATGCTAAGTGACAAATTACTACTACAAGAATCACATTTTAAAATGTATTCGTAG
The DNA here is from genome assembly GCA_000787095.1 of Periophthalmodon schlosseri. Classification (NCBI taxonomy): domain Eukaryota; kingdom Metazoa; phylum Chordata; class Actinopteri; order Gobiiformes; family Gobiidae; genus Periophthalmodon; species Periophthalmodon schlosseri. Next base: position 23,522 of record JACM01010445.1, read on the forward strand.
AGGTCTAAACTACAGGGTTTTTTATGCAGAAGATGATATGATATTTTGTTGTTTTTGGAAGAATGACTCTAACTCTCTCTGAACTTTAAGCCATGTTATAATGTTACCTCATCAAAAACACACCTGGAGTTGTGTTTTGTTTCATTCTCACATGTTTGAGTAATCCTGGTTTATTAGTCTGTCTACTTCTCCAAAGCTCAAAATGCTCTGTTCCACCTCGTGATGTCATGAAGCGGTAGTTTTCAAGTTAACAGATCCTTACCTCGTGATGTCATGAAGCGGTAGTTTTCAAGTTAACAGCTCCTTTTACCTTTAGTTCAGTAGAGATTGGCAATTTCACGGCTGAAATCATCTAAATGATTCTAGTGAAGGTGTGTGGAGTTTAAAAACAGTGGAACACTTCCTGTATTACCACATTGACATCACAGGTGGAACAGGGTTTCAGTTTGAAAGAAGAACTCAGTCTAAATATGCAGGTTTGTGTGTTAAACATGTGTGAATGAAACAAAACACAACTCCAGGTCTGTTTGTGACGAGGAAACAACATTATAATAACATAGACCAGAAAATAGTGTAATATGGGCCCTTTAATTCAAATTCCAATTTCAGTTTGATTGAGATTAATCCTGCAGCCCTACTTAAAAACTCTCAATTTTCTTTTTATTTCTTTTATAGAGAACATTAAAAATTCTTGGGTTAGATCTCATTACATTAGCAGCGTTATGAGATGGAAGAAATGCAGGACTCCCCCACTCGCCTGAATCGCTGAGTAACTTTCCGTTTGAGATAAACATTTAACCGGGACTAGGTGCTAAAGGGAGATTGGAGGGAAGTAAATTCTGCCTCCATCTTAATCGCTCACAATCAGCTCATTCACTGACCTGCTGCTCCACACACAAACATGTTTCCATGCCTTTGGGTCACATACAGACGCCTTCTATCTCGGCGCAGTTTATTTTCCTTGCCCCGCAGCCGTTCCCTTTAATCTGCAATGTAAAAACACTAGTACAAAGTGAACAAGCTTTCTCTCTCTTTCTCTCTCTTATTCAGTCGCCCAGGGGTAACCTTAGGACAGCATTTGTGTACTAACTGATATTTACCCCCTCCTTTCGTTCTTTTTACCGAGCACCGTTAAACAAACACATCCCCGGAGAAACTGCCGACCTTTGACCGCGCAATCACACCGGCGGGGGCAGGGAGAGCGGGGGATGCTGGCTATCTACTCTTTAACAAATGAGTAAGGGATTCCGGCGGATTTATAGGAGCCCCGGGTCTGTGCTGTTGTGGGCCCAGTCATGGTAAATCTGCTATTTTTGTCAAGGTGTGAAATGTGTTCGGCTGCTAAATCAGACGCTTGGGTCTCGCTGACGGAGCTCCCTACACAAGACGGAAAGTAACCATTGTACACATATTTTATTTTGAGTAGATGTCTTTTTCTTATTATTTTAGTTTTATTTATTGTATTTTTTTTTTTTAACTCTACTGGGGCGACAGTAGTAGGGATGGGACGGTTAACAATAATATCGTTTATCGTGATAAAAAGGGTTGACAATAATCGTTCGTGGCGATTTTTATGTAATTGTGATAATCGCCAACAAAGATAATCGCCATTGTGTCACCAGAATGTGCAGAAAAAAACTACCCGTAATTTCTGGACTGTAAGTCGCTCTTTTTTTTCATAGTTTGACCGTTGGTGCAACTTATACTCAGATGCGATTTATATGTGAAATATATGTTTTTTTCTTCATTATTATGCATTTTTTGGCTGCTGCGACTTATACTCCAGAAAATACAGTACTTCTCCCTGATGATCTCCTCTAGATCACTGTTGTTTTCACTTATAACAAAGTACAATACTTCAACAGTTGTTTAAATATGGAACCTATTCATAATATTCAAATCCAGAACATTTTTAAACTGTCAGCGACAATAATTATCGTGATATAATCGTTAATCGTAATTATTCTGGCCGTGATAATCGTGACACAAATTTCAATATCGTCCCACGCCTAGACAGTAGCTCAGTTGGTAAAGTGTTTGCCCGCTGATCCGAAGGTTGGCGGTTTAAATCCCGCTCTTGACATAAACATCATTGGTTCATACACCAGTGTCTGATAAACATCATGGTTCATACACCAGTGTCTGTGTACAGTGGTGTATGAGTGTATGATGATGTAAAGCGCTTTGAGTGGCTTGAAGGTGGAAAAGCGCTATATAAACGTGACCATTTATGTGACCATTTACCATTTTGAAAACAGCATAAGCTCCAGTAATTGTAGCAGTCACATTACCACGGTACAAAGTTGTCCTGTCATATCCGTTGAGTTTTCATGCATTTTGGTGACATTACATTGACTTACATTCATTTAGTGAGAACTGATCCTAACCTTAACCGTAGCGACTACTTGCCTAATCTTAATCTTAACCTAAACCATAACCTTAACCTGTTTTAATATAAACTTTAAAGTATGTTGTTAATCTAATAATAAAGGATTTACATAGTGAGGACCAGATTTTTGTCCGATAAATGAGGCACGTGCCCATGAATTGAGTGTGTACAGATTTTAGTCCCCACAATGTGATAAATTGTGCCCATCAAAAACATAAAGGAGTTGTGTTCGTGTCACTCTCTACATGATCATTTTCACGTACTCTTCCAACTCCAGGAATTATGATCAATCAAGGAACTTTTGAAGGTTGCAAAAACGTTATGTTGTAAATGGCGTTGTCACGATACTAAAATTTCAAACTCGATTTCAATACTAAGGAATAATAAAAAGCACTCTAGACAATAGATTGTGATTTTCAACATTAAATCATAGTACTTTTTTATATTAAGTAAAATTAATATCTGATTTTTGGTGACCTAACCTCCATTTATCCATTTATTATATTTGACAGAGCGCTTGTGTCTAGGAAGGAGCCTGAAGACGACCAACACAACGAACAAATAACTGTTCAAAGTACGTATGGACGCCTGAATCTTGTCTTCTAGAAAAGCACCAAACTGCCTTCAATTTGAAAACATCTTTGTAGTTGTAATTTCCCATTTTTCTGTCAAAGTCTATTGTTGGTCCAAAGAAGCAGCCAGTTTTATTAGGAGAATACACAGCAGAAATAGCCTCGTGTTGAATTGAAAAGACAGTTGGTCGGATGTGGTTAGGTTGCTACGGGAACCAGCGTGAAGACACACCATGACAGTGTGACTATTTATATACTCACGCTCCAGATATTTCAATACCAATAATGAAATACAAATGCTAGTGTGAATTGTCTGGGTTTTCGGTGAAAGCAAAGCCTTGTTTATTTTATAAAAGTCTTATAAATGGGCAGACTACAGTAATAATGGTCAATAGTCACATTTTTATACAGCGCTTTTCCAGCTTCAAAGCGCTTTACATCAACGAAGCACTCGCCCATTCACACACACATTCATACACCACTGTAGCAGATACTGGGGCCGAGGTGGGTTAAGTGTCTTGACCAAGGACAACGACAGTTTTCATGTGTGGGAGCTGGAATTGTGCCGCCAACCTTTGGATCAGTGGATAAACATTCTACGCTACTGTCGTGCATGAGAATGTCAAAATGTCAAATCTACACCACAGAAGCAAATATGTCTTTATGTATATTTATGTACATTCACAAATTAAAAGCAAGGCAATTCTTTCGGGAATTCTTCCTTGTGTGAAATTATCTACAGATTGCTATAGTGCCTTCAGATTCACTTAGTAGAATCTGATTATGTCATAATTTTATATGTAGGGCAGAGAAGAGTCTGTGTAACTCTATGGGAAATGCACATATTTGCCATATTAATTTTATGGCTCAACTATCAACTTTGTGGTTGAAGAATAGCAAAATTTTGATGATATTGTAAAAAAAGTGCGGACAGGTGGGATAATGAACTTTTTGTGTCATGTCGGACGAGTGTTTGTCCACGGATCTGAAGGTTGGAGGTTTGAATTCCGCTCTCGATATAAACATCATTGGTTGAACGGTCAGATCCACTGATCCACAGGTTGGTAGGTTTGAATCCGCTCTCGATATAAACATCATTGGTTGAACGGTCAGATCCACTGATCCACAGGTTGGTGGTGCGATTCTACTGTAGTTCCCACAGATGAACGCTGTCGTTGTGACAAAACACTCAGCTCACCTCGCGCCCAGTGTCTGCGTACCCCGGTGTGTGAACGTGTGTGTGAATGGGTGAGCGGTTCCTTGACGTAAAGCGATTTGAGTGCCTTGAAGGTGGAAAAGCGTGCGACCATTTACCATGAGGACAGGCCCAGAGATATTAACCAAAAACAAGGACAAAACCTTTGATATATGGCAGTTAAAAGCAAATTCAACCATATAACTCTGACCTGCTCTTGCTCAATTTTAAACTAAACATTGACTTAACATTGATCCGTCTTGACCTAATCGTCAACCCAATCTCACAAAACAGACCTGGATTTCTAACCCTAACCCTATTAGATTGAACTTTCTATTTGTGTTTATATTTGGCGCAGTAATCCTTTTAAACAATGTCAAACCAAACCGACCCGACAAACCAGATGAAAAGCCAGTTTACTCAATATAAAACCATGACAACCACCAATCAGAGTTGAGACAGAAAAAGCCGAGCATTTAAAAGCCTGGAGGGATCAGGAAGTGTAGCCAAGGTTAAAAAGCTGTGAAATGATTAATGGCTTATAAAGGAAGCAACAAACAAAACAAAAACTACGATAGAACAGTTTAGCAGATAAAGACTTGGAACGGATCAGTGAGTAATAGTGAAATGCGTAAGGCCGATAATGGCTCGGGGTCCTCAAGCATGCAGAATTTAAACGTTAACCTTGAGGCTGCTAAAGTGACACTTAAGCTTTGAGAAGAAGAGAAGAAAAACCTGCTAGCGTTAGCCATAGCCGCCGCTCTGCCTGGTTGATGGTCGCAGTGATGGGGATAACCTAGGGCTTGTTAAAAGAATCATTGCATCCACGCACCACTGCCTTCTTTTTATCGTCCGGCCCCGGTTTGTCAGCCACGTGAGACCTCGACTTGAAACTATGGCCAAACTCATCTCTTAGCTTCGCTTGAGGTGTGCAAAAGCAGAAGTGAGAGAAAAGCTAAGGAGATAATTAAAGCTTAAAGACGCACTGTGTAACTTTTTTCACAGAGGGTCCGCAACTTGTTTGTCTCCATGGAGCATTCAACAGTATGGCATTGACCCTGTCTAGTTTGCATATACTGTATTTTCTGGACTATAAGTCGTTCTGGAGTATAAGTCGCACCAGCCAAAAAATGCATAATAATGAAGAAAAAACATATATAAGTCGCACTGGACGATAAGTCGCATTTTTGGGGGAAAATTAATTTTACAAAATCCGAGCCCAAGAACAGACATTTTATTTTTAAAGGCAAGTTATAATAATGACAATAAAATAGAGAACAACAGGCTGAATATCAGTACATCACGCTAACGTTACGCTAACACATTTATATTTATTCAGCTACATGAAGCACAGGCAACGGACTGAACACGTGTCTGGTGTGTTAAGATAAGATAAGATATTAACAGTTAATCAGACTAAAGCATAAAAAACAATCTAACAAGTTTACCAAACTCTCGATCTCACTCCAAATCACTAAATCCATTGAATCCTTCATCCTTGGTGTCGCTTCTGGACAACTCTGCCAACTCCGGAGGTCGATGAAGCGCCGCGCCACGTAGTAGATACTGGTACAAGCCTAGCGCCGCGCCCGTAGTAGATACTGGTACAAGCCTAGAGCGCCCTCGCGTGGTTGTCAATGTGACAATAACAAAGATGTGAAATTATATATTTTAATAATTTCACATACAAGTCGCATCTGAGTATAAGTCGGACTCCCGGCCAAACTATAAAAAAAGTGCAGTCCAGAAAATACAGAAACCAATTGCTAAAAATCTATTGAAAAACATATATTCATACTGTGAGCAGGTTTGCCTCTCCACGGATCTGACCTGTATTTTGGCATGGCAGCGTTACCTGCTTGATAAATATGCTTAATACCATGCTGTGGAACATTCTAGGCAGGTCTCTCTGAAGATAAGCAAAAATATCTTCAGAGAGACCAGCAGATTATGGACACAAAGCAAATCTGAGGTGTTTTAAGTGTTTGGTTTTTTTTTGCCACTGGCAACAAAAACAACATGAAAAAGAAAAGTCAGTAAACTAAGGTGGAAAGAAGAATTTGGCTAACATTTTGTTCCAGAATCACCATATCGCTATGACGATGCACTTCCCTTTGATCTCTCTATAACAGAACAGAAATTCAAGTTCACTTAAAAAGCACCAACCCCAACAACTGATGCTTCTCTGTATGTGGCTGTCTTTGGTCTTCCAGAAGATTCCCCTCACTGTTCAACTTTACAGCTACAGGTTTTGGCATTTACTTCTCTTGTTGCAAGACGCCATCTGCTCTTACATTGGAAATCAACAAATTCCCCATCCAGCACTCAATGGATTAATGATATCTTAATGATTAATAATTATAATGATAATCTTTTTGGAAGTAAAGAAGATTAGAAATTCCAAGAAGGGTATTGTAAACTAAT
>KN481055.1:385-14030 GCA_000787095.1 Periophthalmodon schlosseri
TAGGGAAATTTGTCCTGCATTTGACCCATCCTTCAGTGCTGCTAGGGCAACTTGTAAGGAGCAGTCTGCATCCAGTGCTGTGCCCGGGGACCCATCTCCAGATCTTGAGCTAGGCTTAGTCAGGACTACCTTTGCCGGAGCGTCCGGAGGAACCTCAGCCACTGGGGAAAAACAAAAAAACTCTGTACAGAAAGACCTGGGCCAGCTTCGAGTCCAGAACCTTCTTGCTGTGAAGTGAGAGTGCTAACCACTCTGCCGCACCGCCACCACTTACACGACTTACACGACCAGTCAAACGTTTGGACACACTGTTTCTGTTTCACCTTTATTTACAAGATTATTTACACTGTAGATTCTCACTGAAGGCATCAAAACTATGAATGACACATGTGGAATGTAGTAAACACAAAATTAACTTAAAATAACTTTTTTTAAAATAAATAACAGCTGTGAAGTGGAAACCATTTCAGGAGACTTCACCATGAAGCTCATTGAAAGAAGGCCAAGGCTTTGCAGCGCTGTCCACAAAGCAAAGGGTGGATACTTTGAGGATTTGAATGTAAAATTTAATTTTAACTTAAATTTTTCTCTACATATTTCCACATATCTTGCTTATACTTCTCTGTATGTATATAAAATCTAGAAAGTAGTAAAGAAACAGTCATAGTAAAGAAAAAAACACTGAATAAGAGAGTGTGTCCAAACTTTTGACTGGTAGTGTATCCGTTATTTGTTATCATCATGGCATAGCATTCAAAAGACAGAAAGATCATTACAAGGATACGCCGACATATTAGCTTAGCATGTTAGCATAATAAAGCTATCGCAATTAAGCTGCAGCCGTGCCACTTCTGAGAAAAAGGGTTAAGATCAGGGCACGTTCTTGGTCGCTAATCACCAACTACTTTCAAAGCTGACCAACAAAGTGCGCACAGTTCGGAGTATTAAAATTTAAAGAGCGCTCCGGGACCTTGGAGGCGGGTGTAAATCTCCAGGACGACTGGGGGCAAAGGTTTGAGCTCATAGCCCCGAGTTCAGAGTGCGGTCGCCGCCTAAGCCCACTCAGCTGAACGAGGTGTGACTGAGCCCTGTCGCCGCACATGGAGTGATCAGCGCACGAGGAGGCTTTTAGTACAGGCCTGTCACGATAAATACTGTATTATATACAGACTGTCCATAGAGTCTCTTTACAATTTTAAAATTGAATTACAAAGGTAACTGATAAGATATATTAACTGTCTTAATGTGCTTCATGCAACTAATGGTGCCCATATAGAGGTATTAAATGAGATAAAACACTTTTGAAACCACTGAGTACAATAGAACAAGAAGATATCTTATCAATTGCCTTTGTAATACATTTTTGAAATTGTAAAGAGACTTTATGAACACCCTGTACTATACTTGTTTAATAAATGATTGATGGAAGAATCTATTTTGGTCTTTGGTCATCAATATTTATCTCAAGTACTTTTTCTTTGTACTAGTGGGGAACTTTTTGTTACTTTTCTGCACTACAGTAGATTTGAGCTGTAGAGGGTTGAAAAATAACTTTCATGGCTCATTATAAACTATTGACTAAAGTGTTTAGTTCTGCTGTCTATTTCTTGCACCTTAAGTTTTTAATCAATATTTCACATTTACCATCATTTTAAGGAGGTTTAGGGTTATTTTGTCCATGGCATGAATGATTTCAATATTATCATTTATCATCTATATTTTCTTCAGCAATATATCACACTTCAAAATGTGTTATTGTGACAGGCCTAGCTTTTAGTTGTGTTATGTTGGTGTATCTTCATCAGAAACATACCTTAAGCCCGCCACACACTACAGGATCATTTGCCCGATTTAGGACCTGATTTGCCTCTCCCTGACGTCGGGGAGGCATGACCCGATTTAGGATCCTCGTATGCAATGTTGAAACCACAGCGCTCCTCGTGTGTGCGGTGTCAGAGTGACTCTGAGCCGCTCGGTCATAACGTGAATTCGTTATCACCAAACATTACCATGGCAACAGCCAATAGAATAGAGCGTCAGGGTCAGACGGCGTGACGGACACAAAGGTGCAAGACACAAACTCAGTAAACAGTGTATTATATATATTATACATTAAAATTTGCCCTCCATAAATAATGACCTCCAGTCCACAAAATCGCACTGTGAATCCAGTGTAAAAGAAAGTGAAAAAGCAAGAGTAGATCCTCATATGTGTCTGTTTACAACCACGCAGCAGGGATCAGGCTAAAGCTGCTGCAGATTAGTGACTTCACTTGCTGTGACATTTATCTCCAGCCTTCTGTGGATTAAAAGCATTTATCTGAACTACTGCAACATATTTCACAAATAAAAACACAGTTTTGACTTGTATCTAAATTAGAAGTACAATGCTCTGATCTTTAGAACACTTTAGAGCGTCGCTTTTTAATGAGTCGTTTTACTGTAGACAGGAAACAGCTGAAGATAGGTGCACAACTTTTAGCTTGTGATGTGTGGTCTCTTCGCTGCCATATTCCACTGCATTCTTTGTGCTCAGAGATTTAAAATCTCATACGATTCTCCTCATGTCTGTGGTTTATGCTGGAAAACTGAAAAATCCCGTAGTATGTGGCAGGTTTTATTTGTGTATTTTTGAGTAATGCTGTGTCTTTGTACAAGATCGTCCAGGTCTGGGGGTACCAGTGCTGCTTTGTGGTCATCCCAAATGACCAGTTGCTCCATTTCATTAAAGGTGCACTATGTAACTTTTCCACTATGTCACTAGGAACGTATCTGAATAGAGCAAAGCAGGTGACTCCACCAGACCAAGTGATAGGTCAGATGTGTGGAGAGGCAACCCCACTCACAGTATGAATGCTAGGTATATTTAGCAATAAAAACATGTGAGTTAAAGCTGCCACATGTCTATTTATTTGATTTTTTTTCACCAGTAGATGGCAGATGTGAGACCTGTTCCCTCCTCCCCTCACCTGGCCTTTGTTCAGGCTCACCTGTGCACTCTGGTCTTCTTCTGTCAGGCCAAAGTTGGACACTTATTCCTAAATAATAGCTTTAACTTTGAAGGCTAACACTATTTTTGCTATTTTCAGTTAGCGAACAAGTAAACATTAGTGTTATCTGAAACAAAATGCTCACTGAACAGGCTGGATTTTCCACTGATCCCGTCTGATGCCGGTAATCCATTTCTGGCCATGGGCAGGGTCTTTGGGGATGTTTGGCGGTGCTTTTTGGGTTTCTGGAGCTTTTCTGAAAAAAAATAAAAAAAATTATGCTGACAGTGAAGACACTGAACTTTGTGCCAATTTTGGTTTGTATTGAAAGGCTCAATATGGAGAAAATTACCATAAAACCAGGTCAACAAATTGGAAATACAGACAAAATAATTCTACCAAAGACTTCTTACATGCCTCATTTTTAAACTATACACATTCTACATTGTATTTCAGTGTTATACAAATAAAGCATAAGGTTACTGTACAAGTGAGCCAGTAATTTCCCTATGGATCATATAGCTGTGTGGGATGCACAGCTATCATCAAGGTCATCATTAGGTCAAACATGTAGGTTAGAAGCTCTCATTCATCACGTCCTTGTATAAACCGGTTTGTAGGTCAGCCATGCACCCCCCACAACAGATCGTTGTGCTGCTCTGGCTCCTTTGGCTCCTTTGGCTCCTGAGGCTGCTGGGTGTGCTCTGTATCTGGGTTACATGGGCTAATGAGAGCAGAGCCTTTCCTTCAGGATGGCTCCATGAGCAGGTGAAAGTCTCCTCTTCTCAGCCCTCTGAGTCTCTTACATAAGGCTCATCCTCACTGGACACTGTGTGGATCCTGCACGCTTCACTTTGTCTCAGGCTAATCAGGTTAAAACACCACAGCAGATTAGTGCAATGAGCTTATGGAGGGTCTGTCATTAAACACTGAGTTCAGGTCCTCAGCTTTACTCATGTGGCTTATTATTTCTATAATAATCATTTCAGATACTGTCAAAAATATCTGAAAACATGTCTCCTGGCGAGATCACCCAAACTGTATGCCCCACGCCTCCTGACCCCTCACCCTGATCCCTCTCCCCCCCTCACAGGATCTCTTGGGAGCCAAGTGGGTCATTGAGCTCCGGAGGAGGACTAATGTAGACGGTGAAAGCAGGAGAATGCGCACGTGCCCATATGGCCAATCGTGTCTGGTGCGCGCGCCCTGTGCCAGTGCGCATGGATAAAAGGCCGCGGGACCAGGGCTGGTCACATCAAACATGCTCTCCCTCTGGACCTTCCTCGTGCAGAAGCTGTCGCTGCTCACGCAGCTCACGCTTTTCGAGTTCAAGTGGCGGGGGGCAGAAGAGGGGGGCGGGCCCGCACACAGGGGGGAGTGGGGGGGGGGGGGGGAGCCGCAACAGAGTGCTCCCGGGACACTGCGCCGCGGTGACATACTGGAGGTGCCTCGTTCGATGTTCACTCACTTCGGCATTTACCTGGGCGACGGCCGAGTGGCGCATCTCATCCCCGACATCCTGCCTGCTCTCACACGTGACCCAGCGCTGATACGTACAGTCATCACCAACACACGCCTCATCATCGGCTGCACATTCAAATACGCGACCGTGCGAGTGGACACGCTCGAGGACTTTGCGTATGGCGCAAGAATCCTGGTGAACCGCATGGACACCGTGATGAAGGCCCAGCCTCTGCCCAACGAGGAGGTGGCAAGACGCGCGGAGCGACTGCTCGGGGACACGCCCTACAGCCTGCTGTGGAGCAACTGCGAGCACTTCGTGACGCACTGTAGATACGGCTCTGCGGTCAGCAGACAGACCGAGAAGGTACTGACTGGACCAGGCGGTTAAACACTAGGCTACAGCTGGGCTATTACACATTTAAATAAATACAAATTTTTAAAAATGTATGCGTAAATGAAAAAATACACAAAAATACCAATGGATACTGCTGTAGATTTGTATATAACTGTAATGTTTTTTTGTGCAGTTCTGTGAGGGTCTGAAGTCAGTCATCAGAGATCAGCGCAGTGCCTTGGTGTCCTGGCTTCTGGGCATCACCTCCATCATCTCTTATGGTATGGCACCTTCAACTACATTACCCACAATCCTCATCCCCTTCACCCTGTGGATGGCTGGTTGAAGATCTTCTGCTTAAAGCTGCTACAATGAACTGCACTATATTGTCCTGTGTGTTCTGCCTCTCTCAGTTTTAGAGTTGTGCTCATGGTATCTGCCATGGAGCGGTGTGAGAACGTTGTTGTGTTTATCACTTTAAACCCTGAAAACTAGTGCCCTCGTACACTGGACCAGGGAGGGCAGAGTGGTACAGTCCTGGTGCCTGGTCACAGTGGGATTAAACTGTCGGAATTTTGGAGATTCTTTGGACTGGGCAGGCTGGGCATTCCAGTCTCCCCCACCACCACAAACACAGAGCCCACCTGCAATGGAGATGAATAACTGTGCAAACATACGGAAAGTAAAAATAATGACACACTTTTGTCCAAAATGCATTTATTGTGACAACAGAACAGGCACTCACGATGATGAGCTACCGACCACGCAGTGCCTTGTGCAGAAAAATATAGTAGTCAGTATTTTCATCACGTCATTTTTATAGCATCATTTAAAGGTCCTATATTATGAAACTCTTGTGAGCTTTAAGACGTGTTAGAATACTGTTATCTCCTCATGTACCTATCTGGAGTTGTGTTTTGTTTCATTCACACGTTTGAGTAACCCTGGATTATTACTCTGTCTACAACTCCAAAGCTCAAAATGCTCTGTTCCACCTTGTGATGTCATGTAGTGGTAGTTTTCAGCTACTTTTTTACCTTTACGGTTGAGATTGGATATTCCAGGACTGAAATTATCCAAATGATTCTAGTGAAGGTGTATGGAGTTTAAAAACACCGTTGGTAATACAGTTCCTGTATTACCACATGACTTCACTAGGTGGAACAGAGTGTTTTCAGTTTTAGAGAAGAACTCAGTCTAAATATGCAGGGTTTGCGTGTTAAACGAGTGAATGAAACAAAACACAACTCCAGGTATGTTTGTGATGAGGAAACATTATAACACAGATCGGAAAACAGTGTAACATGGGCCCTTTAAATGCATTTTCCGCTCATAAATGGACAAAACTGTGCAATAAGCTGTATTTGGCAACCCTTTTCAAAGCTCTATGTGTATCATTTTCAACAGGTCTAATCATAATCATGATAATGTGTTTCCACAGGAAGTAATCTCAATTATGAATCACGATATAAACCCCGTCTATGCTCTCAGTACATTTTAAAATGATAGAGGAGTGATGTATGCTATGTATACCAAGTGTGTTCTATGTGAATTTCATTTCTTTGGCTTAAACATGCAATATGTAGATGAGGCCATTCCATTGTAAATATAAAATATGTTTAATAAAGACTCTATTTTTCACCAACACCTTCAAGTTTACTACTTTAAATACATGCCAGCGTATGCTTACAGTTACGGGTTTGCGTCAAGGCCTGTTGCTATGGCTAATCCTTTGCGTACTCCACTTTAGAGAACTGCTGAATAACGCTGAATATTGCCAACACCACCGTATCTGTACATCAGCAGCAGACAAAGGCCAATTGTTGGGGTTCAATTTCTCAACCTGTGTAACCTTTCAAATCCGGGTTTAACCGCACGGCAAGTCAGTCGGCTTAGTACGCGCCCCTCTGCACCCGCACCAGCCAAAACAATACCCCACTTTCAAAAATGTGATTAGCAGAATCCTCTTAATTTCTGTCCAAATCAGCCGTGAATATTGACCAACATCTAATCCATATGACCTATTGGGAAATTCCTTCTCTTTCCATATAAACCTTCCAGTGTTGAGTTTGTAGCGTCTACCAACCGCCAACATGTTTCTCTTCCAAATTTTCAACATGCTCTTTGTGGGGTCTTCCAAAGCCAAAGAGGAGGAATCCAAGTACCAGCTCTCTCTCTACAAGCGCGGAGACCTGCTGGAAGTACCCAGGACCCTTTTCACGCATTTCGGCATTTATTTGGGTGACAATCGGGTGGCACATCTCATTCCGGATATTTTGCCGGCAGTGACGAAGGACAAAGCGAAAATAGGCAAGATGGTGACCAACAACCGGCTGATTTTGGGGGTTATAACGAAGACTGCGAGCGTGAGGGTGGACTCGGTAGAAGATTTTGCGTACGGCTCGGAGATTCTGATCAACCACATGGACCGCGTGTGCAGGCAGCCCCCTCTGGACGGGGACGAGGTCGCGAGGAGAGCGGAGAAGCTGCTGGGTTCAGTGACCTATAGTCTCCTGTGGTACAACTGCGAGCACTACGTCATGTACTGCAGATACGGCATGGCCATCAGCTACCAGACATACCAGGTACTGTGCCTTTCAAGGGTATTCAAGTAGAAGCAGGAGTAGTAGTAGTGCAAGTAGTAGTAGTAGTACAAGTAGTAGTAGTAGAAGTAGTAGTAGTAGTAGTACTAGTAGTAGTAGTAGTAGTACAAGTAGTAGTAGTAGTAGTCTAAAGGTAGTAGTAGTGGTAGTAGCAGTAGTAGTAGAATTAGTAGTAGTACTAGTCGGTGTAGTAGTAGTAGTAGTAGTAGTACTAGTAGTAGTAGTAGCCTCGGGGTAGTAGTAGTAGCAGCAGCAGCAGTAGTAATAGTGGAAGTAGTAGTAGCAGCAGTAGCCACTTAGTAGTAGTAGTATTAGCCTCGGGGTAACAGTAGCAGTAGTAATATTAGCAGCAGCAAAAGTAGTAATGATTGATTGATAGTAGTTGTGATAGTAACAGTAGTAGCAGACAGAGTAATAGTAATAGTAGTAGTAGTAGTAGTAGTAGTAGCAGTAATAGTTTAGGAGTAGTAGTAGTGGTAGTAGTAGTGGTGGTAGTATTAGTACTAGAAGTAGTAGTAGTAGTAGTAGTAGTAGTAGTAGTAGTAGTAGTAATAGTAGTAGCTGCCTAGTAGTAGTAGTAGTTGTTGTTGTAGTAGCAGCAGCAGCAAAAGTTGTAGTGATTGCAGCAGCACTAGTAGTTGTGATAGTAACAGTAGTAGCAGACACTGTAGTAGTAGTAGTAGTAGTAGTAGATAGTTTAGGGTAGTAGTAGTGGTAGTAGTAGTGGTGGTAGTATTAGTACTAGAAGTAGTAGTAGTAGTAGTAGTAGTAGTAGTAGTAGTTGTTGTTGTAGTAGTATCAAGAGCAGTGGCAGTAGTAGTATCAATTGTTATGACTCCTTATTCATTTATTTTATTTGTATTAAAACAAAAATTTGGAATAAGGGAACAACAAACATCCATACACTTTTCCAATGTTGAGGCAATAGTAAAACATGTAAGAGAACAGAATGTGTCTGAATAGGATTGTTTGCATGAATCTTGGCACAAGAATGTGTTCAAAAGTACAACTCAAATTTGCAAAGGCAGTGCCGTTTCTAAATATATGGGGCCCTATGCTAAATGTGGTTTGGGGGCCCCTTATTGCCTAACTACAATAGTGTAATTAAAACATTCTGCTTTTACCCATGTTATAATGCTGTTAGCTCCTCAAAAACATACCTGGAGCTGTGTTTTGTTTCTCTCACACATGTGAGTAATCCTAAATTATTAGGCTGTCTGCATCGCCAAAGCTCAAAATGCTCAATTTCACCTTGTGCTGTCATGTGGTGGTGGTTGTAACCTCATTTGAACTGCTTTACTCGTCAGTGCTCTAGAATAACCTTAACCTGTTGCTTTTATTTTTTCAAATATTTTTATTTTAACTTTTGTACAGCTGAGATTTTCAATGGAAAGTCTTTAAAACAATAGCTTCAGAATTAGGAAAATCCAGGGTTGAAATGATCAAAATGTTTCTAGTGAAGGTGTATGGAGTTTAAAAACACAGTGGAGCATTTCCTGTATTACCACTTAATGACATCACAAGGAGGAACAGAGTGTTTTCAGATGTGGGGCCCGCTTACAGTTATAAATGGCTCTGTCAATCAACATGGAGGGCATTGTATTCAAGAACGTTTTGGGCAATGCCATGAAAACAACAGCTACAGTTGATTGCCGATTCTTTGTTGCCATGGCTACTCCAGAATTGCAATAAAGTCACTTGGAGAGAAAATACCTATTGATCGGAAAAAGTAATTACTTAGATACAGTGGGTCAATAATATGAGGCCAAATATGAAAACACTTAAAACTCAACCATAGCAACAGCAAGACCTCGTTTCTATAGGTGCTTCTTTCACATATGACAGTTCTGTAATAATAGACCTCACGCTAAGGTCAAATAGAAGAGACAGTCTTGACATCGGAGGTATAAGCTACTCGGTTAGATTTAAAGTGAAGTGCTCTCGAAAACATAGTTAACATGATTATATTTAAGATTTTATTAAAAATCTTGCCTAGCTTTTTTCTGCTTTTGTCATTTTGGCCAAGTTTATAATTTTACTTCCTGGTTGGATCAGAGACTGTACATATAAATGGACATAGCTAACCTGCTAGCCGCCGCGTTCCAAACAGGAAGTGAGCATGGGCGCACTTCCTGTTCCGTCGACTCTGGCTCCAGTTTACTTTAAATTGAAAACCTGTCACTCCTCTTTCTGTAACTGCTGTAGTAAGCCTCATCTTTTTGGTCTTGAAATGTTCGTATTATCCCGCTCTACCTGATCCTGGTGTTTTTATTTTGTTATTTTGTCTGTCGTGAGTCAAGATATGAATATTAATAACAGACAAATCAGGCGTCTTCTTTCCCCGAGGTTGCTCCTGCTAGCGTTAGGAACAGGTTTGATTGCCAACATTGCGTCCGCTCCATGCTAAACCAGCAGTGCGGGTGGGAAGGGGCGGGAAGAGGCGTTACCGTCAATAGTCCTGCTCCAGATTGACTGTTTAGTTGTTATGATACTCGTGGTCGGAAGTCCAAATTTGGAACTCGGCTCCAAATTCGCCCTTGGAACTGCTAGCCTCAATGAGCTTCATTTGACTGGAGCTGAACGCTATGGGTGACGTCACACTGACTTAGTCACACTGACTATTGTGTCTAAATTACACAATAGTTAATTTAGTTAGTTTGACAAATAAAAATAAATGACAACACCATTATTTTGTGAAATCAATGTTTAAACTGCCTTCCTTGTGCGTAAATTGTCCCTGCATTTTGGATGGAATTGGCTCTGTACACAGCAGCGTGCTAGCTAGCTCAAGCACCTCAAAGCTAACAGTCACCTTTGTTAAAATCGGAAAACATCAAATAAACAGCCTATTAAAATTTAAATTAATTAAAATAAAGACTACACAATTGTTTTTACATGTCGATTGTAAGTGTTCCCTGGTGAAGTATTCATTTTATTTGTGTAGTGTTTAACATTTCAGTGACATGTACCCGCTGCTCCCTGTCCACCGCCTGATCTGTAAATATTTATTCGTTTTAGCGTGACTCAGCAAAAACCTCATAGAGACAAAATGGGACAGGAAACAGTGACGCTAACGATGAGTCAATAGGTGATAGTTGATGACACAGGTAGAGGGACTCTGTTTTAGAACTCAGTGCTACTTTCTGTATTTTACAACTTTCTGTTTTCTACATTTCTTCACAAACGTCCACTTAACTGACGTAAAACTATGATACATCTGTTACTGCAGAAACTATCCCACCAAACCAAGCCATAATTATAAAACTATATTACTCTGTCAAATGCACTTCAACGTACTAAATAGCACAATATACAACATTATAGCATGGTTAAAACAAAGTAAACAAAAAGATTAAATGTGTATATTTAACGACCTTTAAAGCTGCACTGTGTAACTTCTCTGGTGGGGGTCTAACACTTTCAGACATCTAGCTCACTTTCCTAACGTATTCCCAGCATCTTTACTATTCACTGCAAGTTTATAAGCGCTTTACATACTTTTGCCGTCACGGTAAAGCCAACCGCAGTCTCAGTTTGACCCTAAATGGACACAGCTAACCCACTAGCCACCACGTTCCAAATGTGAGCATGGGCGCACTTCCGGTTCCATCGACTGTAGCTCTAATTCACTTTTATTGAAAAGCTGTGGCCCCTCTCTTCGTAACTGCTGCTGTCACTCTTGTCATTTTGCTCTTAAAATGTTCGTATTAATCCGTGCTACATGATCCTGGTGTTTTTATTTGGCAGACCAATGAGACGCCTTCTTTCCCTGAGGTCACCCCGCTAGCGTTAGCAACAGGTTTGATTGACAGCGTTGCTAAGCGCCCATCCCGGCCAAACCAGCAGCGCGGGCGGGATGGGGCATTACGTTCAACAGCTTCGCTCCAGATTGGCTCTTTGGTTGCTATGATACTTGTCGGCGGAATTCCAAATATGGAACACGGCTCCAAAGTCGCTCCTATAACCGCTAGCCTCAGTGAGATTCATTTGACTGGAGCCGAACGCTATGGGTGAGGTCACAGTCCCTTAGTCCACTTCTTTATACAGTCTGTGATTAAATGTAAACAAAAAAAAATCTAATTTCTGATCGTGGTCCCTTTGGTTACTCACAACAAATTTAGCAGTTTACACTTAATTAATCTGAAAGCCAGTGAGCTTGCCTTTCCACCGATCTGACCTGTAGGTTGGCCCCTTGGTGTCACCTGCTTGTCTCCACGGAGATAGTTAAATCTAATGCCATACTGAACATTCCAGGCAAAGTAATAACATCTCATGGATACAGGCGGATGGGGGAACCCTCCGCCAGAAAAGCTCCACAGTGAACCTTTAAGTTAAAACATGTCAAGTTGTCGAAAAGAGTCTAAAATAATCCGTATCTCCCTGTGTGCTCAGTTCTGTACAGCGGTGCGTAAGGTGGTGTGCAGTCGCCTGTGTGCTTACCTCACAGCCCTGTTCGGGGTCCTGGGCCTGTGCTACGGAGGCTGTGTGGCCCCCTGCACCCTGCTCCTCACCGTGCTCGTCTCCTTCACCATCTGGATGGCTGCGTGAGGAACCTGTCCATAGACTGTTCAGCTGCATGGGACTACAATGGGAATCTTAACTGTATGGACTCTATACGTATCAAAAGTTTGTGTTTTGTTTGCTTTGTGTGTGTTTTTTTAATGTATCATGGAACATATGAAGAAATATATATGGGCCTATATGTAAAGTGATGAGCAACTGCATAAAGATTTACAGCGCTGCTAAGCACCCACTCCATGCTACTACTGTTTCTTTTTTTTTTGCGTTGCATGTGAAGGTGTTTGCTTTGAAGCTTTTTGTGCTGTAACTTGTCCCATGTTTTTAAAGAGCGGGTATTATGCAAAATCATCTTTTTGGAGCTTTCTACGATGTTATAACGTTGTTCCCTCGTCAAAAACAGGCCTGAAGAGCTTTTAGATGTTATCCATGCACGTTTGAGTACTCTACCGATCTCTCCTGGGGCCTATTCCAACCCTCCTAACGTTGGCAATACAATTGTGTCCAATGCTCAGCCCACGAGCCTACGTCACCCCTGCTCCCGCAATTTTTCATATACAAAAGCAGGATACAAAACAATGCACTACAACTTCACAAACCTGATGCAATGTACAGTAGTTTCATTAGCGACTGCAATGTGATAACACTCTGAAGTGAAACATCTTAATATGTCGTTTCCAGCAAATATAGCATTTTCAAAACAATAAAATGTAACATGATAATCTAAATATGTTACGTGTTAGCAGTTAATACCCCATAGAAGTGCAATAGCCCCGCTTTAAGCTACTGAAAAGGGGGCTGTTCACAATTTCACCACTAGACGTCACCAAAATCTACTCTTAGGGGGTGGTTGGATGATGACTGCTGGATTCCATGGGCGCTACAAGGTTCTCCTGGGGTCTCAGGCAAATAATTACAGGGGGTCCTCCAACCAAAATATCTTAGTACCAGTACTTTTATGTAATTATATATTTTAAAGAAAAAAATACACTGCAGTTACATATAAAACCATGGGTGGTGACAGTCCCTACATATACATGGACGCTAGGAAAATCGGATAACTGGCTTAGTCCTGGCTTTGTAAACTTTTATCGTAATTCGATTTATCAAAATACATGTAAACCTGGGACCTATGATTGAGGTGTCTTAAATCTCAAAGATCCCAATGACGCATCTGGAGAAGCAATTTAGCAATTTAGCAATTTTTTTCCAATTTAGATTAGGAGCAGACTAGGAGAGGCGTTCAACTGCACCGGGTAAGAAACAGCCAGGCATATATTCGACATGTGTTTGGACGTAGACTCACTCATCGGCCCCTCCATGTTTTTATTTGTCCTTTATATTAACGATTTGCGTTATGTGTCGACTGTATGGAAACCTATATTGTTTGCTGATGATGCAAATTTGTTTTGCTCTAACATCGACCTGCAAGAATTCTGAATCAGCTGAGCTAACCTCCCGAGACATATCGACCACATCGATCCATATCATCAATTAATATATTTATTGTACACCATTGTGTGCCATCGTCCTTGCTAGTGAAAATACAATTATGTTTTAACGTCAGCTACTTCACCAGATAGAGGTGTCCACAGCGTCCACCGGTGATCTGACCAGAACTGAAGAAGCGGCTTGGATGAGCAGGGAAACGCCTTCGATCCTACAACTTTTTGTCCAGTTGACAGATGAATTTTTCTTTTACTATAGGCCATACCTGGACGACAGGGATTACACAG
>KN481055.1:20221-44456 GCA_000787095.1 Periophthalmodon schlosseri
ACGTGGTGGCTAGCAGGTTAGCTATGTCCATTTGTATATACAATCTATGGGTGTAACTTAAAACTGATTTTCAAAAACAGAAATCGCAGAAGTGGAACAAGATTTTGCTCTAACCACCATGATAATTGCTATGTCGACTTATTGTTCTATAGATGAAGATGGAACAATATATTTTTAGGATCAGTATTTACCATGGGGACTTAGTAGTGGGAAATCTTTGGTTCTTTGGTTATTATATGATAAGCTGTCAAAGTTTGAATTAATAACTTCTATGACTCATTAAAAATGCAAACCAACTACTAAATGTTTTATTCTGCTGTTTATTTATTGCAGCTCATGATTTTTTTTTAACAATATTCTAGATTTAGAATAGTTTTTGCGGTTTGAATCTGCTCTCGGGTTTTTGTATCAGTGGCATAAATTTGTTTCAGTATTATCGTTTATTGTCTATATTTACTTCAGCGATATATCACACTTTTACTTCAGTGATATATCACACTTCAAAATGTGTTACTGTGTTATCTCATTTGCACCAATAATTAAAAAACATGATTGAGCCTATAATTAATCAAAGATAGTACATGAGAAGCTGAATGTGAGATTGTGATCATGGCAACACATCTCAGAAAAATGGAGTGGGGACAACAATGCATTAGTTATTAATACTTTGCTCCTGTTATACATTTATGAGTTTGGATCGCTGCAAACCATTTAAAACAAATCATTTTTTACTTTTCTCTGTCAGTATAAATCAGTGGTGGAGGGAAACGAAGTACAAGTCGTATAGTACTGTATTTAAGTAAAGTACAGATACCTAAAAATTCTGTAAATTTTACAATGAGTACTTTTTATTTTGACTTCACTACATTTGAGAGCAGGTATCTGTACTTTCTACTCCACTACATTTTTGAGCTGGACTGAAAAGTAAAAAGTACTTTTCATATTATTTGAGGGGTTATTTTTATCATGTTCGTGGTAACATCCTGAACAAAGTTTTCAACTTTAGCTTTAAGCAAACAAAAATAATACACAAAATTCATAAGAAAAGTAAAGACATTGATTCGTAAGGCAAGGTAATTTTATTTGTATAGCACAATTCGTACACAAAGTAACTGAAAGTGCTTTACAGAATAAGAAAGACATTAATCACAATACCATATCGTATCTGGTGACCAAACATGTCTTGTTTTTAAGCAATATCATTACAAATAACACTAACAAATTAACAACTCTTCTGTGAAACACTTTTTAGCTCTGTATCTGTACTTCTACTTAAGTAACAAAACTGAGTACTTCATCCAGCACTGGTATAAATAAACAAAAGTGAAATAATTGTGGTGTGTATTGGGTGTGATGTATGAATACACAGGTAGTTCAGGCTTGAGTTGTAGTCCTTTTTCTTCTCTTCCAGGAGGCACCTACTTTCTGCATTCCATGCATGATGCTTAGAATAGTTCACACTTTTCTAAGCATGTTGCTCTCAAACCTATACAATCTATAATCGCCACGGTCCTATAGAGCATCACAGAACAGCTGCATGAACAAAAGACACGCCATGAAGATGTAGCATTTTACTTTTATTCTCACTTTTTCCATCACATTCACCTCACAATGAAGTGAAGAGCATTGATCTGACCACAGCACAAAGGCTATTGTGCATTAAAGGTCCATTTACAGTGAAGCTGCAGCACCATGTAATTTTCTTCTTGTTATTATCATGTTTATCAGGATCAAACATGCAGTCGGTTTTAATTATTAGAGATTAATTCATCAAATTGTGGGTAAACTAATACATTCTAATTAACCTTGAATGTATCAGTCTGAACATGAACACTGAACATTTTTTCATGATGAGAGAACAGCATTAACCTCATCTGTCTCCATGGAGACAGGCTGGTGATGCCACCAAGTCAAGTTACAGGTCAGACTTGTGGAGCAAACCTATATACAATAAGAATATATATTCTTCAATTTTATTTAAAAAAAAAAAAAGCAAAAAAAAAAAAAACTAAACTAAAACTAAAATAATATTTGTTTCCAGCAACAAAAACACATATTCACCAAACTGAATAAATGGAAGTTGGATTGAAGTTTAACGCATTTGTCTTCCACAACAAGAGAAATTCCTGTAATATTTGTGAGTCCACAAACTCAAAAGGAGGCCAAAGGCGAGCCAAAACAAACATGGCGACGCCAACTGTGCTAGAGGCCTCTCCAATAACCACCAACCACTCACACAAACGCCACATTCAAACGACAGGTGTCTTGCCCATGGACATAATATTACGCTGGTCTAAGAAGGGCATTGAACCACTTGAGCCACTAGCGCTGTTGTCTGTTGTTCTCACTGTACTGGAGGCTCCGGTATATGGTTCACACAGCATTCATTAGGAGAATCAAGGCTGATGTGTACAAACAGGCTGTACTGGCCACCCGTGTGGAAGTGTGAGGACTGAAGCCCTCCTCAGGGGAATGCACACAAATGAGACTCAAGCCAGTGCAGAGCATGTGTCAGTCGCTTCACTGCAGGGTTTGGTGTCTGGAATAGATTCATGTCACGTTCCAGTGGGACGTTTTAAAGGGGACATATTTTGAAAAATAGACTTTCCGATATCAATTTCAATACTATCAGTAACTCACTGAAGGTTGTCATTTGGGTTATGTGTGCATGTGAGTGTGCTCTAGCCTCGCACACGGGATGAAAAGCAAGAATTTACAGTCTCAATGAACAAATGCCTACGTTACAAACTCTCACACATGTTTTCCCATGGATTCTGTTCTTTAAGGCTGCAATTTTTCAGTATTTTTCGAACATGTGAGTCTGGTCACTGGTGTATCTCCCCAAGTTCAGGTGGGCGTGATTGACAGGTGGATGAGCCAATTAGGGAACACGCATGGTCCGTCCAAAACGAGGAGAAAAGAAAGGAATCATATCACAAGGACTGAAAATTGTCACAAAAGTGTCATTAAAATCTGTGTGTATGTTAAAAAATGAAAATGATCCCAATTAATCAAATTCAACCATGGGCGACAGTAGCTCAATTGGTAGAGCTTTTGTCGTGTTGACCCACAGGTTGGCAGTGTGATTCCAGCTCCCACAGATGAATGCTGTTGTTGTGTCTTTGGGCAAGACAGTTAACCCATCTGGCCCCCCTGTGTCTGTGTACACTGGTGAATGGAGCTCTACAGACGGTTTGGTAGAATTCTGGTTTTACAGGGTTGGTTTAGGAAACCTTGACTGTTCATGGACAATTTGCAGCCCTGACGTAGAGGCACATGCAGGGGCGTCGGACTCGGGGGGTAAAGGGTACTGTTTACCCAGGATGCAGTGCAGGGAGGGACCCTTTACAAAGTCTGTAATGCGCATTTTCCATTAGACAACATGTAATCCAAGCCCTAATACTTGTAAACTAACACAAGACTAACCTTTGGGTAGGCCTGTCTTGATAACATATTTTGAAGTTTGATATATCGCTGAAGTAAATATAGATGATAAACGATATAATTGAAACTAATTTATGCCTGCAGCAAAAAATAAACAGCAGAATGAAACACTTTAGTACTTTAGTTTGCATCTGTAATGAGTCATAGAAGTTATTCATTCAACCTTCCACAGCTCAAACCTTGTCATATTGCCAAAAAACAACAAAAAATTTCCCAGTAGTGCATGATAAATACTGACCCCCAAAAATTATTGTTCCATCTGTCATATATTGTCAGAATATTTTGTTGTTCGTGGAGGAAATGAGTAGTGCACGATAAATATTGACCCTCAAAAATTATTGTTCCATCTGTCATATATTGTCAGAATATTTTGTTGTTCGTGGAGGAAATTATGGGACTTCAAAACGGAAGCCTTGAGATGCGCTAATTGCATCCGTTGAAATTGCACTTCGGATGCGATGATCCTTCAGCCGTACGCAGAAGAAACAAAAACAAAAAACGGAAGCCTTGAGATGCGTTAATTGCGTCCGTTGAAATTGCACTTCGGTTGCGATGATCCTTCAGCCGTACGCAGAATGAGGTCAGTGTAATGGACTGGTTAAGGCAGTTTCTCCTGACCTTTAGCCCGCTGTCATACATCCTGTGGTAATGAGAGGGGAATGAGCTGTCCACTTGTGATGATGTAGTGGGCCATTCGCACGTCTCTCATGTGTGAGAAACGTGCCGCTCTCAGCTTCTGCTCTGCTCACCTCAGCTTCACTCCTATTTTTACAACCAACAATAACGCATGGACAGTAAACAGGTCTGCTTTTGGGGTTTGATACTTTGCAGCTGAAGTCGTTAACATTCTCTGGGGTGTGAGGCTAACTGTAGGCACTTCTCTGTCTGAAGCTCTGTTACTCAAGTTAGCTCGAACTTTGAGCTTTGTCTGACCGTAAACTGATTTATTTATTTATTTTTAATAGATTCTTTTTTTCAGACGAAGGTTTAGTTTGTTTTCATGCCTGACAGTTTGGACTGCTCACTAGCGCTCTTCCTCAGAGTGGTCACGTGACAAAAGAATCTATTAAAATGCATTTTTGGAAGACCAGATGAACCTCACTGGACTGACCATAAACTGAACTTCGGGATTAATAAAGTCTATCTATCGATCCATCTATCTTTCTGTCTAAAAAACTTAAGAGTTAATTGGAACTACAACAGAAGAGCTGATTTGTACTGTTAAACAAGTCTCTATCTAATTAGGTCTATATTACAGTCATAAGCTTGCTAGCAATAGCCAACGGTTTTTTAGTAGGTCACTTTCACGCTTTTCTTGTCAAAAATCAAACACCCAAATGGAACCATGAACCCTCATATTGATCACAGGCTCCTGACAATGTGTTTTCCATCCAGTTAGAGACAGGCAGCAGTGTTCTCAACTAGTTCTAGTGGAGATAGTGAGGATTTGTTGAGTCCTAAATATAGATCATTCCAGTAATCTAGTCATGTGGAGATAAAAGCATGCATTAAAAAATCAAAAATGATGGCGAAATAAATTGCCACTCTGAAAAAACAAAACAAAACTTGGTCTTCTTAACAGCATTAACCTGGGCATCAAGTTTGAAACTAGAGTCCATTTTTACACCTAAGTTTGTTACAACAGGGCTTATGGCTCGGATTAGGGAGCCCAGCTCAACAGAAATGGCTGCTGTTAAGTCACCAGAAGAAAAAAGCACAAACTCTCCATGGTAAATGCTAAATATTACACCATAGACATACATGCACCCCAAAAGTGGTGTCACTGCAAAGTATCAATACAATGTGATCAGCAATACCAATGGTGACTGTTCCATCTAAAGCATGTAACACCAGGGCAAGTCTCTTGATATTCATCCAGTGTCGGTGCCAACATGTCATACTTTCATGAGGGCTGATGCATTTCAGTACTTTGACAGGAAGGGATATCAATTTTCAATTTTGCTTTGATCAGTTAAGTCACCAGGAGAAAAAGCACAGTTTAGTTTTTTTGTTTTTTTAATAAATAAATAAAGTCATCCTGCCTTAACCTCACCAAGAAGGGTTTGTGACTGCTTCAGGGGGACCTAAAATTGGCAGTTATTTGCATAAAAGTGGAATGACAATTTATGTTTATGCAAGATTGAAAATAGTAAAGGTCCAAGGACTGAGCCTTGAGACACTCCACATAACAACAGGACAGGAGAGAACACAACTTCACCAACTTTGACCAACAGAAAAACTTCTGTTGGTCAAATACAATCTGGACCAGGATAGAGCAGAACCCCTGATGCCCACCCAGTGCTCTTAAATGGGACAGAAGACTCTGGTGGTCCACTGTATCGAATGCTGCAATTAGGTCTAATATCAGCAGAGCGACAGTGTCCCCTGAGTCAGAACTCCTACGTCATAGCTGTCACCATCCTGCCATACAACAGCCAATTTATGTGTAAGGAGTATAACACAGCTACCCCGGAAGTGCCGGAGGTCAGAGGTCAGGGAAGCAAAACTGACATCCTTATATAGCGTGCGCTCTTGTACCACCAATTGGCCTGACCAAATAAAATGCCCAAACTGTATAATTTCACATTCTGAGAGATTATCAGTGAGCACATTTGTTTCACGTGTCAGTCCTGGCTGGTTGGCAAAAGGCTCTGCATCTGTAACAAAATCAAAGAAGTCAATTTTAAAATTCTCAACAATGTATATCCAGCCAAGAAAAGTGTAGAAAGATTTAAACAAGACACTGATTACAACTGCGACTTCAGTCAAACAGTGACTGAAACTATCACTCGCCTATTTTACCGCAGCACATAAAGTAGAAACCTCTGGACCCACATACTGCAGCTCATTCATACCAAAACCAGACATGTGATCAGCCTCCAGGGAAGCAACATCCTTTTCTTCTTCCATAATCACTCGTAAAAACTTTATGATTATGTTTGCCAAATGCCATATACGCAAAACCAAACAGACATGACAATAACAAAATACTTGAAAATTCCCAGACAATAAAAAATGTTCAAAACAAAAAAAGCAAAACATTCAATCACACAATCACACACAATCTCCACAAGAAATACCTCTCATTCAACAGTATTATTTGACCCTGCACTTTGATTATTTGTTCTTTTTGAATTCCTAATTTTGTTCTCATTGTAACAGAGTGCTATATTAGGGCAGGAATATTTTGTATTCATTTTTTTAGATTGTTGCCGCAACGCCGCCCAAATAGGGACAATAATTAAAGCCCGTGACGCCAGGCTAACGCAAGTCTGTAAACTGAATGACATCAGACTTGGGTAGAACAAGGAATAAAAGTTGAATATTACCTTTGGTTCACAGACACATACTTGTTCCAAATTGTTCAAATCATAGCTCCTAGGTCCTAGCCCCTAGCTCCTTTACCTTTGGAGCTACGTCACGGGTTAACCATAAGAGTCCTAGGCAGATAGGAGAAGGAGCTTCAGCTGCATTTGGAGAATCTGACTATCCTACTCAGTGGTGGGAACAACAGAGCAGTCACATGACCCTACAGCTGCCCTAATAAAAAACTACAACACCCACATAACAGACTACAATAAGCCGCCTCCACATTCTCCTCTACTGCTCTGATTTTAATGAGAATTTCAACATGATAATGTACTTAAATGACCCCAGTGTTTGCACATGAGAAATGCTGCTGCTGAAAAAAAAGGCTCTGCAATAAACCTCACAAAATGTAGATCCGTGACTCTGAAAAACATATATGCACCACGCACAGAACAGAATAAATATTCTCCAGATTCACCATCAGCTGCAGCTGCAGAGCTCTGCTCTGTCCCCTGTCCCAAGAAATATTCCACCAAATTCTGACCTTTAGTCCATCTGTTGCGGAGCGTAGAGCGGAGCATGGGCTCCATCAGCAGTGTTTATGCAAATGAGGCATGTGGCTTTAAGTTTTGTTTCTATAATTGTAAACAATGTGCACCTTATGTCATTATGTAGTCTACAGATAAAGCAGGTGAAGCTGTGATGGCCCTAAAATTCCAGCGTTTCAGTTTTATGCAGCTAAAACCTGGAACAGTCTTCCTGAAGATGTGAGACAGGCCTCTACTTTGACAATGTTTAAATCCAGGCTCAAAACAGTTCTGTTTAGCTGTGCATATGACTGATTATTTATGTTTTGATTTGTTGTGATTTTAATGTGATTATTTATTTTTGATTTGTTGTGATTTTAATGTCTTTCTTATTCTGTAAAGCAATTTGAATTACTTTGAGTACGAATTGTGCTATACAAATAAACTTGCCTTGCCTAAAAGCTTTCATTTGCACTCTTATATAAAGTTTGGTTTGTCCAGATAGTTGTTGTGTATAATGTCTGAGACAATGAAACTTTTACTGCGTTACAAACTCTTCGTGCAGAGATCTGCCTTGTTCGGAAACCTTCGGGAAAAAAGCGCACTGTATTGTGGAATGCCTCATAGCTCCTTACCTCTGGGTAGGAAGCTCCCAAGGTTCCTACGCTAAAGGAACTATGAAAGGAAGCATGCAGGCTCCTTTTCCTAACTCCTTCCACACTCACACTATATGGACAGTCCTTATCATGGCAGACGGTGACGCACATCCGGTTTTGCCTTAAGGCGCTTTGTGGCCAATTTGATGAGTTTGGAACAAGCCCTGTCCATGTGACAAACACAACTCCAGCCACGGAAATGTCCCCTTGAGCCCACACAGGCTCAGTTACATTTGTCCCAACACCATTCCCAAAAGAGGAGATAAGAAGGAGGGAATCCGGCACTGCAGCTGGCCTCGACAGGAATACCACCGGTGCAATACTAATAATAGCATAATAGTATTACATTCATAAGCAAAATAAACTATAGGACCCGACAGGCCTGCTGGCAGAAACTTGGGGGCCTGGGGCAAGCAGCCTCACATGGGCCCCCCCTCTAATATAAATGAATAAGAAGAGGGTCCAGTTCTGAGCTCCTTAGACCATGGGGCCTGGGACAACAGACCCCTTTGTCCCCATTTGTTGACTCCTGTATAAAACATTCACATTGCCGGGGCTTTTACAGCGGACTGCGTGCAGAGCATAAACTGGGCCACGTCCCTAATGGAGCCAAATCACACACACGCACATCAATTATTGTCTGTTTAAAAAGGGTTTGCTAGGATTATCTTGCTTTATTTTGATCTCAATCAGTGGCATAAAGTTGTTTCAATATTATCGTTTATCACAATATTGCTCTATAGCGATGTATCATTCTTCAAAATGTGTTATCGTGACAGGCCTATTACGCAGTGGTGCCGGAAGCTGTCCCACTACTTTATGTTTTATATTCAATTTAAAAGTATAATCTTATCTCAGCCTTAAATCACCTGCCTGGGCTGATATTTGGTTTGGGCTCACCAACTGCTGCATAAAGCTTTAATTTAACACTAGTGCGACGACGGCATTCACAAAATGAGATTACACCTCCATTATGGGTTAGTAGAAAAAACAGGGACTGTGGATGTCTAAAAATATTTCTATTGAGATTAACTTTCCCCTTTCACTACAGTTTAGTTATGCAGAGAAGTAAAAAGTATAAACAATATTTATATTATTTCAAATCATATATTTTTAAAGAAAATGATCAAAATCGGGCTAATCGAGCGCCGGTCGCTCTTGACTCTACACAATCGGTATCGGCCATAGAAAAACCCGTATCAGTCGATCTCTACTTATTTGTATATTTGATTATGTTAAATAAAATAAAAATCTTCAGGACTTGCCAATTGGCTGAATGACTGACATGGTAAATGGTCAAAAATGTTTACATAGCACATTTCCCACCTTTAAGGGACTCAAAGCACTTTACATCAAGGAACCACTCACCCATTCACACACACATTCACACACCAGTGAACGCAGACACTGGGGGTGAGGTGGGTTAAGTGTCTTGCCCAAGGACACAACTACAGCATTCGTCTGTGGGAGCTGGAATCGCACCACCAACCTGTGGGTCAGTGGATGTGACCGTCCTACCAATGATGTTTTTAGGTCAAGAGCGGGATTCGAAATGCCAACCTTTAGAGCAGTGGACAAACACCACCAGCTGAGCTACTGCCGCCCCACTGGAATTATTATGGGTTTTTTTCTTTACAAACTGCCAGTTGACTGGTTTAAAGCTAAGAATAATATTTACAACATGTGTTATCCCACCAAACTCCTTAGAAAATCATGAACATTTCAGCTAAATCCAATCTTTGATGAGCTGCTTAACTCAAGTGACTCTTCAAACATGTGTAATAATTATAGGAAGTATTAATGCCATGGCCATCGAGACACTATGTTCTCGCCCAGGCTCTATGTTCTGAAGGTTCATGTTTATGTATGATTTACTATGCATATTCTGAGCTGCCCGGCCATGATCTACTCATTTGAATTCATTCGGTCTCCTGGGATGAAGCACTCAGAAACGTAATATCTACACAAAATCTGGATCTTCATGTGAATACTAAAGATTTGGTTTTGAGAGAAGGGGTAGTACACTATGGGGTACTGAGTGCTAACACATTCAGGCGTGTTTTTGATGACGGAACAACGTTACAACATGGTAGAAAGCAGCGGTGGAACGTAACGAAGTACAAGTGGTGAAGAACTGCCAATTTTAGGTATCTGCGCTTTACTTAAGCAGATTTTTTACATTTTACTTCACTACATTTGAGAGAAGGCAGATTTTTTACATTTTACTTACTTTATTACATTTGAGAGCAGGTATTTGTATTTTCTACTCCACTACATTTTTGTACAGGATTCCAAAGTAAAAGTATTTTTCATTATTGTCTGAGACCTGCTGAAAAGGCTCAGGATTTATTTTGAACACATTTGTAGTTTGAGCTACAAAAATATATAAAGAAAAACAGGTACAAAAAAAAATACAGATTCAACTGTTTCTGTTCAGCACAAATGTTTATCAAAATCACAACATTTGAAGCCGTATACGACCTCAAAATCTGTGCGAAATACTTTTCCTCTTTATTCTTTAAGTACATTTAATACTTTTACTTGAGTATTTCTTTGCTCTGGCATCTGTACTTTTACTTAAGTAACAAAATTGAGTACTTCATCCACTAATGGTAGAAAGCTCCATAAAGATGATTTTGCATAATACCCTTTCTTTAATAACAGAGGATAATTCTTTGTCCGACTTTGTTTTATGAGGTTGAACTTAGAAACCCGGAAATGTCGCTACAATAGGACATCTTGAATAAGACATAACTGTGGACTGGAACTGAGCCAGAATAAACACAGCTTGTTTACATAGACCTGCGTTCATGATTACATAACCACTGTATGATTGCTGTTCCTTTAGTAAACAAGCAATTACCTGAGCAAATGGTTTGATTAGCCTTCAATACGCCAAACACAAGGTTCTTAAAGGGCCCATATGACGCTATTTTCTGATCTGTGTTATAATCTTGTTTCCTCATAACATCACAAGGTGGAACAGAGTGTTTTGAGCTTTGAAGGTGTAGACAGACTAATAATAAAGTTTTACTCTAACACGTTGAATGAAACAAACTAATAATAAGTTTTACTCTAACACGTTGAATGAAACAAAACACAACTCCAGGTGTGTTTCTGAGGAGGTAACAGCATTCAAACATGGATTAAAGCTCACAAGAGTCCATTTTGTGTAATATGGGACCTTCAAAGTACACGTTGAGTATTCACGTAGGAAGTATTACAAGGACAATTCTATGCAGCCGAGATTAGAAAAAAAAATTGAAACTTGGTAAAAC
The DNA here is from genome assembly GCA_000787095.1 of Periophthalmodon schlosseri. NCBI lineage: Eukaryota > Metazoa > Chordata > Actinopteri > Gobiiformes > Gobiidae > Periophthalmodon > Periophthalmodon schlosseri. The sequence goes on from KN481055.1 coordinate 31,436, forward strand.
AGCTGTGATCAGAAGGGCAATATATCGATGTCATTATCAGTGATCTGGAGATGTTTTTGTTGGTGTTGTATTGTGTTTATTCAAGTGTCATTCCCAGTTTGTTCTTGTCACGATACAAACATACTAGATTTCAATACTAAGGAAAAGATTAGAAACTGATTCATATACTCTGTTGATAATATAAATACAGTTTTTAGAATGGAATGGGATTTTAAACATAAAATATTAGGCTCTGTGCAAAACAGTCCCCGGCTAGTTCCAATCAGAGGGACAGTAAGCAACGCCATTTCTGCTGTAATGTAATGTCTGTGAGGTTTATGCCGAGTCGGGCTAAAATCAATAAATACTTCACTAAAAATATGTCAAACACTTCACCGGAGGACTCTTTTGTGTTTATAAAGGGACGTCTTTGTGTGTCAATGCCAATGCTAATGCAAATTTTTGGAGCCTACTACATATTTAAGTAATGCCATAGAGTGAAATCATCTACATCTACAGATAATTGGCAAAAACCTCATAGACATCACATTACAGCGGAAATGGCTATGCTGACCCTCCCTCTGACCGGAAGTCGGCAAAAACCGTTGTGCACAGAGCCTATTGTAGTTTCTGACATTTCATTTCATCATGTGTCTTAAACTAGTTCTGATGTAGATCAAGACCATTCAAAATCAATCAGTCCAACTTTGCTCTATTCATGTGATTTTCTTTTTCAGTATCAGATTTTATTTACACTAATCAGAGCATCAGATGTGTACTTTTAAACAAATTAGAAAGTTAAATATGGACATGCAAGAGCAAGCAAGAAAAACAAACAGGTGGCTGTGAAAAGTAATATAGTGAAAAGTTATTTGTGAAATAGATTATATTAAGGCCCTGTACAGAGTGTATAAGGGTATAGTGTATACGCAGTTATTGAGGTCAAAATAAGTCCACTGTGCTCTGTCTGCTTATTATTATCTGGTTTACTATGACAAAACACTGCACTGGCCTCTGAGAGGTGTGAAAAGCGCTTATAAACTCATCACTGTGAATAATTAGGATGCTCCGAATGCATGAAATAATTGAGGAATAACTTTGGAGCACTGAAAACCATTTAAAATGAACTTGTTCTGTTCTTCACTTTTTTAAGACAGTAAAAATCTGATACAGCGCCAACTACTGGTTATTGGCTCCAATAGCAAGTCAAATATTAGCATTGGCTGAAAAAATCTGCCGTTGGTTGTTGAGAAGTACAGTTGAAACCAAAAGTTTACATACACTATATAAAAAGAAACATTTTTTCTTCACTGTCTGACATGAAATCAGACTAAACTTTTCTTGTTTTAGGTCCATTAGGATTACCAAAATTATTTATATTTGCTAAATGCCTGGAATAATGAGAGATGGATTTTTAAAACAATTTTTCATTACTTTCTTCAAAGTCAGAAGTTTACATAAAGTAAGATTACTATGCTTTAAACACTTTGGGAAAACCCAGATGATGATGCCATGTCTTTGGAAGCTTCTGATAGGTTTACTGAGAACATTTGAGTTAATTAGAGTTAATTGAAGACACACCTGAAACACACTGCGTCTTTGTGTAACATCATGAGAAAGTCAAAAGAAATCAGCCAAGATATCAGGAAGAGAATTGTGGACTTGCACAAATCTGGTTCACCCTTGGGTGCAATTTCCAGATGCCTGAAGGTGCCATGTTCATCTGTTCAAACAATTATATACAAGTATAAACACCATTGAAATGTCCAGCCATCATACCACTCAGGAAGGAGATGGGTTCTGTGTCCCAGAAATGAACATGCTTTGGTCTGAAATGCGCATATCAACCCAAGAACAAAAGCAAAAGACCTTGTGAAGATGCTGGTTGAAGCTGGTAAGAGTGTGTCATTATCCACAGTGAAACTACTATTGTGAAACTAGAATTAATGAAACTAAAATTGAACTGTTTGGCCATAATGAGCATCGTTACGTTTAGAGGAAGAAGGGAGGAAGCTTGCAAGCCTGAGAACACCATCCCAACTGTTAAATACTGGGGTGGAGCATTATGTTGTGGGGTTGTTTTGCTGCAGGAGGGACTGGTGCACTTCACAAAATAGATGGAATCATGAGGAAAGAGCATTATGCGGAAATGCCGAAGCAACATCTCAAGACATCAGCCAGGAAGTTAAAGCTTATGCGCAAATGGACAATGACCTGAAGCATTCTGCCAAACCGGTGACAAAGTGGCTTAAGGATAACAAAGTCAATGTTTTGGAGTGGCCATCACAAAACATTGATCTCAATCCTATTGAAAATGTATGTCGGTTCCACCAGTTCTGTCAGGAAGAATGGGCCAAAATTCAAAGTTTTGTTTGATTTCATGTCAGACAGTGAGAAAAAAAAGTGTATGTGTCTTTTTATATAGTGCATGTAAACTTCTGGTTTCAACTGTAACTAAATACTGAAAATCCAAATTCAGATTTTGAGTAACTGCATGTATTCTGGTTATGCAGTTACGCTTTCATTTAGTGGCATTCAGAATACAGTTACTTTCCTAAAATCAAAGGAACACACTGCGGTACATGAGCATGTAATACAGTACTCTGTGCCAACATATAAGTACATTTTCAAAGTATTCTTCCCAACACTGGTGGTAGTTCACTTGAATAGGGTCTTATTATTCAGTGAAGGTGAGGTCATCCATCATCAGCCTTGGACATACTGGGAACAATTTCTGCTCATGGGGTTTTCTTCAGTGCAGGAAGTGCAGAGCCTAAAACATATATAAAAAATCCAAACAAAGTTGAATTCTATTTCAAACGAACAATCCAATGTGTACAGTGAGCTTTTGTTTAAATACACACATTTCCTTGTTGTGTCTGGCTGTGATTGGCAGGTGCAAGCAGCTGGCTAACCAATTATTTCCTGAAAGGCTTCCTCTTCTAAAAGGCATTCTTTAGTAGTTTTTCCTTGGTTTCTTCAACTGACCATCTGGTGAGCCTAGTTAGTAGATTCTTCTAGATGCAGGTTGGGAGGCAGACTTTGCATTTCATTCAAGCAAAGTTGTTTCATTAATAGCCTCCTCCCAATCTTGCTCTAACCAGTTCATACTGTTGTTGTGTCTTCGCGCAAAACATTGTCTAAATGTGTAAGCTTCCCTGGTGGTGGTTGGTGAGGTTGCTGACATAATATGTTTCCCGCAGCCCATTGCACGGAATGGAAAAGAAAACAAGAACCGGTAATTGCCCTTAATAACTGCATATGTGAAGGAGGACCTGACCTGAAGAGGCCCCGCCCTCTCCCCCATATCATATCATGTTTATTTTATTTGCTGTAAAACAAAATAAACTAATCAAAACAAGAAATTTTGTAATGAAACAAATCAACATTTGCCAATAAGGTTTTGACGATCACAAAATGCAAGCGTAAACTCCATTAAAAGTATGATTTTTTTCATGTAATATAGTAAAATCAGTTTCCCCTTTACATATATATTGTAAAGGCAGCTCTGAGGAGAAAGGCATGTGCTGTTTGCATTGAATTATAACATGTTTTTATCGTCCGTGAACTAGGAAGTAGAGCTGGTACACTGGTAGCATGCTAGGTTGTTGTTAACAGTACAGTGATGGTAAAACTCTGCTTTGCCCTCTGAAAGTTGTGAAAAGCACTTACAAACTGATCACAGTGGATACTTAGGATGCATTAGGAGAGTACTGCATTGTCTGAGTTTGGCCTGAGATGTAGAGGAGGAGGTGGTGACTGACATCCTCTGCGCATGGACTGTACAGAGAGTGTCTGGTTGAGTGTCAGTCTGGTTGCCAGGTTACTTTATTCGCAGGAGTGAATACATTTCGCCACTCATCTAAGCACCTTTTTCAGTTCAGGCAGAATATTGTTAAGTCACTGCCTTATATCTGTCTAAAGGGAGGAACTAACTACACTGAAACTAACACATCCTATTGTTTACAACTAGAAGTTAAGTGCATTGAACTACCCTAAGGTGTGAACCACAGAGTGTATAAAGAAGTGCACTAAAGGAGTGTGACGTCACCAATAGCGTTCGGCTCCAGTCAAACTAAGCTCATCGAGGCTAGAGCAGTTATAGGCACGAATTTGGAGTCAAGTTCGATATTTAGAATTCCGACTCATCGAGGCAGAGCAGTTATAGGCACGAATTTGGAGTCAAGTTCGATATTTAGAATTCCGACCACAAATATCACAGCAACCAAAGAGCCAATCCGGAGCGAGGCTGTGGAAAGTAACACCCACATCGCTGGTTTAGCAGGGAGCGGGCGCGTAGCAACGCTGTCAATCAAACCTGTTGTTAACGCTGGCGGGAGCGACCTTGAGGAAAGAAGGCGCCTCATTGTTTGATATTAATGTAGAGTAATAGAAATACCAAGATCATGTAGTGCGAGTCAATACAAACATTTTAAAACCAAAATAATGAGGCTCACTGCAGCAGTTACAGAGAGAGGGGCGATAGTTTTCTAATGTGAAGCGAATTGAAGTTAGAGTCGATAGAGCCAGAAACGCGCCCATGATCACTCCCTATTTGGAATGCGCCGGCTAGCAGGTTAGCTATGTCCATTTATATATACAGTCTATGGTGTGAACTGTCCCTGAATCATATTTTGTATGATCATTCAAACCCCTAATGGGTGATCTAACACCTATTAGCATACTTCGAGTACCCATATTGTTTTCTTTGGTTTCGTTTGCGTCTATGGAGCTGTAAATGGACAGGCTGTACCTTAGTTCATCATTTCTGTCCAGAGATTGTCAGTGGAAACTTTGTCTATCTGAACTAACGTTGAGAAATACCTTGTCCGAATAGAGTTAGCATAGACAAGGTCACTTTGAGCATTAATGACAAGCAGAAAAACTCATTAATTTTATTCAATTGTGCTTGTTAGTTTAAAAAGTTTTATTTGAGTACTTTTGATTTTAATTAGTAAAACAGCGATTGAAAAATATTATATCTCATCACTGTAATTTTCTGTCTTCACTGACTGTTTTTGAGTGTTCAATTAATCTTTTTTTCTGGATCTGTGTGACTTCGGGTTATACGTGCAGCTCTTAAAACTTTGCAGTGACATATGATTGCCTACGGGATGGTAAGCCACTTCGGTAGCCACGCCTGCCCTGACGCACGTAACGCTGAAAGTCTGCGCCATTGGTTCCCCCCGATCACCACCATTCGCTCGAACACACCATATTCAAACTAGGGTAGGGTAGTACTGATAGTAGTACTGAAACTAGATACTCATCTCGGTGTTGATAGTAAAAAAGTCTCATTCACAGGACAGGAATGTCGGTAGTACTGATAGTAGACAGGAATGAACCTTTCCTGAATAGCTTTAGAAAGATCTTGAGATGTATCAGAACAAGTATAATAGACTAGTACACGCCCATGGACCACTATGGAACCTACCTGGACGACTGAGGGATTACACAGATATGAGGCCACATGGGAATAGAAAAGAAAGTACTGTTTGATGTTGAAAACCATCACTAATTCATAGTCCAAGCCTAACAACATAACCCCTGATCCACCACCGTTTCCCAACATGCTCTTCATCCTCCACATAAGAATCAAACCTGAAACCTTGCTGTGAGATGCCATGTAGTAGACTTAACAACCAGAGCCACCATTTGTCCTTCATTTACAACTCCATCCTCAGACCCAAACCAAAACAAAGAAAACATAGATAGTCTGAGTATGCTAATAGGAGGTAGATCACCAATTAGGGCTAAGGAACGATAAATAAGGTGTAACGGTTCACACCTTGGGGCAGTTCAGTGGACTTAATTAATAACAAATACTCCTTACTGTAAACTAGAGTGTGTTAGCTTCAGTTTAGTTAGCTTCCTGCTTCTGATATTTAAGGCAGTGACTTTCAAAGCCCTGTAAGAACTGAAGAACCGAAACGTATTCACTCTTTTTTATCCAGCTGACAGAATTCAAATTTCTTTTGCGACGGAACCTACCTGAATGAACGATTACGCAGACGCGAAACGCATTCACTCTTTTTATCCAGCTGACAGAATTCAAATTTCTTTTGCGACGGAACCTACTTGAATGAACGATTACGCAGACATCGATGAGAACAAAGATATCAACTTGTCATGTTAAAAGCTAAGTTTTGGATGGATTCTCCTAACGATGTACTTCAACATTTTCAAAACACAAGGACGCTTTGTGTTCATGCCAAATCTGACAGACATGCAGCAGTCTTCCCTTAACAACGGGACATTTAGTCAATAATAACACAATTTGATAAGCATTGTGATTAAGTGCCCTGGTATAAGGCCTTTGCAGAGCTTAGCATATTAATGTTGCTTTTGATGAATGTACCGTCCTCCCGCACACTCTCGCAGGTATTTAGGTATGCAGCCGTCCTCTCCCTTGTCTACGAGCGTAACAAGATAGAGATCGATAATCACTCACTATAGGCAGGGCTGTCATGTTTGAACAGCAACACACCACATGTTGTTAGCGAGAAGACAGGTCCATGCATTCCTTTGGTGTTTTGGTGTCTATCTCCATTCCAAACAGCAGCAGAAATTTCCATATTAAGAGTTTTCCCTCAAATGAATATCATGATGAAGGTGTAGAAGGATCGTTATTCACTTGCTGTAATTACCCTAAGAAATGATATTGCTTTAGAAAAAAAAAATGATGTAATGTTATTCTAAAGTCAAAGAAGCATTTTGACTTTAGAATAACATTAGTGCATGTTTTCATGATGTTAAATTACTTTCAGACACTTTTGCATTGGTATAAAACTTATAACTGATAAGCACTTCGTGGTGAAGGCACTTTAAAGGTGCGCTATGTAACTTTTCTGGTGGAGGGGCTGCCACCTGCTTGTCTCCATGAAGATGTTATTGCTTTGCTTGAAATGTTCCACAGTAAGGCATTAAAATATATAAAGCATTTATTTTATTACCTTATGTTGTCTTAAGTTCTTGTCTTTGTTCATATGTGTCTATTATGTTTTGTGTGTGTCCCTGAATCTGTCCCTTTCCCCCATGAAGTCCTGGCTGGGTGAGCCCTTGCGGATGATTGGAGGACGGTTTCCCAGCCTGGCCAATCCTGTGCTTCACCTGCAGCCGCCTCCCCCCATTTAAGAAGATTCAGGACACCTGTTGGGGGCTGCTGGCCTGAGTGTGGCCCGTCTGCCATATTTGTGTGTCTCTTTTGTCATGTCATTTCATGTGGAAGTGACTTCGTTGTTGAGACACTGGACTGTCAGCACTGACTCTGTGTTTGTCTAGATTTTGTTACGTTATTGTAGTAATTAGTTTTTTATTTAAACTTTACCTTTGTTACTCTTTTGTTTAAAACCTTGCAAGTACCTTCTGTTTAAATATGATCATTTTTGTTTAGTTTACCCTTTTACAACCATGTTCATTAAATTACTACTTCTTACTTTACCATTTTCCATCTTGGTTTCTTTTGTTACTTCCCTGTCCCCACACGAGCTGGGTCATAACAATTACAGTTTCTATAGCCTTATCTGGGGTCTGATTTATAAACTGTGCATACGTGCAAAAATGTTATGTGTTACATATATATGTGTTTGATGAGCGTCCTGGCCCAAAAACTCAGACTGAAAGAGACGGACGGTGATGTGTGTTCAGAAAGATGGGACGTGACCACAGCAAGTTTGAAGAAGATGTGGACATTTGTGTTTTGTTTGTACATATATTTTTAGTAAGAATTTGTAAAGTTTTGTTTTTTTTAAATGATACCACTGGCCTGTAGATTTTTACTGCTGTTTTCACATGTCTCCATTGAAATATAAGATAAGTTCAATGACATAATGTGGCACAGTCTAGGCAAAGCAATAACATCTCCATCTCCATACAAGCAGGTGACAAACCTTTAACCATAAATGTTACATAATGTATCTTTAAGTCAAGTAAAGATGCATTTGCAGAAGCACTCCTCATTTTCAAATTGTTATGTGAGGAGTTCAGAAGAAGACAGATCATGGTTAAAAGTTCAATTTGTCATTTTATGTTCAAATAATGTCATAACGTGATTCTCAGTTTTGACCAAAAACACACCAGATTCCAGAAAGACACTGAACCTTGCCAACTCAATTTACAGATTAATACAAATCAATCATAATTTTGAGTTTCCCCCTGCATCAAGTTTAAACAACTGGGCCAAAAAAGGCCTGACTGTTCTGGCTCAAATGTTTGAGCCTGGAAGCCTGATGTCTTTTCAGCAACTGCAACACAAGTATGATCTCCCAAGCCAGGATTTTTATAAATATCTACAACTGAGACATTATCTAAGTAAAAAGGCAGTTTTGGGTGCTTTGCTACCTCCACCTTCAAATATAGAAGACTTACTAGCAAATACATACCTCATATCTATAAAATACTACAAGAGGCACAGAGAACGCACTACACATTAAGGAGAAATGGGAATTAGATATGAATACAAAAATTAAGGATGAGGACGCTTCAGGAGGGATATAAAACTATGAACAGCCCAGTACTACGAAAGTTTGAATGGAAAACTGAAATTACATTTTTGAACCCCTTTTATTATCTACATTTGGTTGGACCTCGGATAAATGTGGAGAGGCTGTGGTCTGGTGGAGGTCAAACCCATTTATTCTGGGACTGCCCCGAAATGGGATTTTTTTGGAAGGACGAATGTGAAAATGAAAACTGTTTAACCTCCTAGGACCTGAACTCTTCATGGCTGCTTTATTCATTTTTTCTCTGTGTTCTTTGCGCTGACTGGGAGCTGATGAGTGTGACTGGGAGTGATGAGTGTAAAAACAAACAATTATCTTTTTACATTATGAGAAAACTGATGTCCACATATGAGGACATTCGTTGTACGTTTTAATCATTTTGATAGAAACAATAAAGTTACATTTAAATAATGATTTGCAAAAACTGTTGGTTAAGTGCCTGATCACAGCAACATTGTTCCTGAGTAAAAACAAAATGAGAAATAAGAATTGAGCCTCAACAATGTGGCTCATTTGAAGAGCTTCTAACAGGTGCAGGAGACATGTGCCTTTAACAAAGTCCATCTTCAATCTAAACTATAATGTGTTAAACTCTTCTGTGACCTTTAAGTGGCAGTTTTATGACCTCATCAATCTAAATATAATGTGTTTAACTCTTCTGTGACCTTTAAGTGGCAGTTTTATGACCTCATATGTGACACCAGGACCTTGTAGAGAAAAAAATTGTATTATGGCCTAGACAACCCAAAATGTGTTGTCCACATATGAGGACACAGGTCTCAGGAGGTTAAGTATCAAAATGGCACTAGAGCTGTCCTTTGTGCTATTGGGGATTTGTACAGAAAACATTAGATCAAATTGTAATGTTTACTTGTTGAAAATTTTACTTTTAATTGAAAATGACAACGGCCTCTTGGCTCAGGCCGCTGCCCCAACAATTACTCAGTGGAAAAGTAAAAGTTCAACCCAAGCCTATGTCTGTGTAATCCCCCAGTCGTCCACGTATGATCCATACTAAAAGAAAAATTCAATTCTATCAAAAGTTTTTTGAGTGAAGACGTTTCGCTCCTCATCCAAGCTGCTATCTCCTGTTTATAACTCCATCCTCAGACCTGAATCAAAACCAGGAAAACAATAGGCAGTCTGCCAGTTTGCTAATAGGTGTGAGAGCACCCAGGTGCTTAGGTGCATTAGATTATGACTCAGGCACAGTTCACACTTACTGTGGTTTAATAGACCTTGCAAACAAATAGAAGCTGTAAACAAACAGGTGTGTTAGTTTCAGTGCAGTTAGCTTCTCCCTTCAGACAGATATAAGGCAGTGTCCAGCAGTGATCTGACCAGAACTGAAGAAGCCGCTTGAATTAGCGGCCAAACATCACTCAAAAAAACTTTTTGTCCAACGAGAGAATTACATTTTTCATCAGTCCAAGCTTTTGCTTCAAATGGATGACTCATTTAACTTTTATATAAGCATTCTTTTGTGTGAGTTTAATTTTACATATTGCTCATATTACGAATAATACATTAAATTTTATGAGAAAACTATAGTGTAGACTGTATCTACAGTTGTTTTTTTTTTTTGTTTTTTTTCATTTTATGTCATTTTATTTTTATTATATTTTTACTGCTGTTGCGTATGAGGCTTGCACCAAACTTTCTTAGTAAAAACAAATTAAAACACACACACACAAGATGCCAATCAAATCCAATTAAATTACGACAAATAACTTTGAAGGTAAGTTAACTCAATTTTGGGGTGTGAAAATGTCAGGGGTGTAGGTGCTTGTAAAAGATAAGAGATAAGATCAGATAAGAGAATCTTAATTTGTCCCACAATGGGGTAATTCCAGTGTTGCAACGCACAATTTAACAGCAAGAAAACAGAAATAGGCACAAAAAAATCAAGATACATAATAAATATTAGAAAACAGATTTAAATGTAACACTGTGCAAGTATAATAAAATGTAATAAAGGGTCACAGCACTATAGTGTACAATAAGTGGCTCTGACTCATAGACTGTATATATAAATGGACATAGCTAACCTGCTAGCCGCTGCGTTCCAAATAGGAAGTGATCAAGGGGGCGCTTCCGGCTCCATTGACTGTCGGCCCTCTCTCTGTAACTGCTGCTGTCAGGCTCGTAATTTTGGTCTTAAATGTTCGTATTAACCCGCTCTACATGATCATGGTATTTTTATTTCGCTATTGTGTTCATAAATCAAGATATGAACATTAATAACAGACAAATCAGGCGCCTTCTTTCCCCCCCGAGGTCGCTCCCGCTAGCGTTAGCAACAGGTTTGATTGCTAAGTCTCACCGCTATACCAGCAGTGCGGGCAGGAAGGGGCTTTACCTTTACCTTTACCTAAATGCAACTTGGCTCCAAATTCGCCCCTATAACTGCGAGCCTTGATGAGCTTCATTTGACTGGAGCCGAACGCTACGTGTCACAGTCAGTTAGTCCACTTCTTCATACAGTCTATGCTCTGACTACACTTGAGGGTGTGGCTTAGGGCTGTACGATGGCTTATATATAACCACGATCATCTCGTTGCTTTTGAAGTCACGGTCTGCACGAGGAACTTTCCTGTTCTACCAGTGACACAGTTATCCGGATGAACTAGTTGTGAGTATTTTTGAGTGCTCAGAGAAGACGATTTTGGCATGAATGAAGCAAAGTACAACTTCAGGTATGTTTCTGATGTCCTTTTTAAACAGTGATATACAGGATTCAACAGCGTTGCGTAGCCATTTTGGCAACAGTTTTGATTGACAGCAGCGTGCGTCTTGCCTGCCCCGTGCCAAACCAGCGGTGTGGGCGGGAAGGGGTGCAAATTAGCCGCTGTAACTGCTCTGCTGGCTTCGTTTGGCTGCAACCGAACACAGACTCACACTCCCTCAGTCCACTTCTATATACAGTCTGCTTCGAGTATATACATAGCTGTAAATCACACTAGCAAGCGGCCAAAAAGGCTACGCAACACTGCTGAATCTTATGTGTATTACAGTTTAAAGAACATGTATTATGCTAAATTTACTGTTTTTCATAGTTCGTTCATTAATCCATTAATCAAAAGTCGTTTTCTCTGAACACTTAAAAATACTCAGTTTGCATTTTGCCTGGATTGTTGAATCACAGGTAAAAATCTGGACTTCTTCTATGCCCATAAGCCTTCACCGGACTCGTGTGATGAATCCATGGCTCTTAGAATTCACACGGTCTAAGGGCTTCATTTGTAACTAAATACCTCATTGGAAACTGAGTTGTAGCTTATAAAGTGTGTTTTCCAAATGTAGACATTATTTTAAGTTAGAAAATGTGAAATACTTACTCCAAAGTGACCAAAATATTTGAAAAGGAATTAAAGACACAAGAATGCATAATATGTGCTTGTAAGCAAATTAAATGTAAGAACAAAGTAAGTACACGTGTGTGAGCAATGGCGTCTTGAATACTCAGCATGTATGAATCACTTTAAATACAACTCTGAGTGCCTAAATGACATGGTTAAAGTTCAGTTTTGCAATATGCCCCCCTTAAGAAAAATCTTCCAGCTAAGGTAGTCCTGACCAAGCCTAGCTCAAGATCAGGATATGTGTCCAAAGCTCCGGTGACACTGAAGGGTCAAATGCAGAGAGCAGATTTCACCATCCTCAGGGGATCAATAACACAAACCTTATCCTCAAAATATTATTTATAAACTAAAAGAACATTTGTTGTGCATGGTCGTTTACATTTGCATGTCTGACTGTGGACGGACACTTTCTGAGTATCTGTAAGTGTTTTGAAAGTTGATGCTGCAAGCAGTTCTCATTATGTCGGGGTAATGGTTCTTAACCCACTGTGGTACTGCAGTGGCACCAGCGACACTGAAGGGCAGGCCACATGCAGTGTACTTATCCACTCCTTCACTTTAAGTTATTGTGCTGCATGCTGCTCACTGGAACCACACAAACCATAGAAATTATTAATGTCTAAATTTTATAAACTGATTTCTAGCATAAGTTCATTACTGCCTCATAATAGTTACCACTGATCACAACACAAGATTATGGCAAGAACGAAATGCCACTTTGAAAAAGGAAACTGAAGCCAACTTTCAAATAAAGTTCTGTGTTTGCATTTGAAAGGAATGGGTCACTTCTCTTAACCTTGTACAGCAATATGGATTCTCACAATATTTGTGAGTTCATAAACTCTCGAGAATCCATCTTCGCACGCTCCTGCTGGTGTGATAGGGCCCGCCCGCTGGTGGGTGGATCAATCACAGAGCAGCATTGAGGTTTAAGCAGAAGCCACAGTGAAGTGCCCAAACCAAAACAAACATGATGACGCCGACACACGTACCGCAGCCTATTGCAGCGAAAATATGGACTATTTTGTTTGCTAAAAACGTTCAGAAGGTAAGAGCTTTGTGCATGTGTGGACGGGGACGATGTCTGTGCTTTTGTCTCGAATGGATGTAACAAAAGTTACATTTTTCAGCTTGTTCTGCTGTTGTTATGCTTCAACCAATCAGATTCAAATATTTGAC
>JACM01009379.1:0-10117 GCA_000787095.1 Periophthalmodon schlosseri
GCTCTCCAGTCTGGTAGAGTTTGGAGGCTTGGAGATACAAATGCTTCTTCTGTAAAGTGGCTCTGACTATGAGACGTCCTCAGGTCTTGAGTTCATGCAGAGTTCAGTTCAAGTCTCTTTTGTTTGTGCAAAATGTCAGACTCTTTTGGCCTAAAGGTTTTGTATCAGTGTAAAACTGGAGCAGCAGCTGAAACTGGGCTAAAGACATTCACCAGTTCACTCTAAGGACGTGTATTCACCAGTTCACTCTAAAGATGTGTATTTTCCAGTTCACTGGGCAGACTCCAGACACAAACCAGAAACATTGTTCTTTATGGAATTAGGTTTCATAAAATATTTTTGCTTACTACAGAGAAAATGTGTATTTATATGTCATATGTGTTTATTCTATGTGTTATTGTATGATCCTTAATAACTGCACATGAACATGTGTAACTCTGCAAAACATTACCCAAACCTTTAGGCCCAAAATGGAGTGTCTCTGCTCACTTCTGTTTATGAGGCTCAAACCTGCACGACTGAGGATCACACAGACAGGAGTAGATTCATTTAATGATAGAGAACAGTGAGCTGGAGCTGAAGATGAAGATGAAGCCGTTTATGGGCTTTACACCTGAAGGGTCCATGTAAACTTATGTGTGGACTTATGTAAACAAATATGTTTAGAGTGTTCTGGATGTGACGATAAAACAAACAGATGAAAGTGAAAGTGTTAAACATTAGTACATTATATTATTATTCTACTGGCACATGGCAGTGTACTTAAGTGTACTTACATGTACTTAAGTACACTTAAGTCTTATTTAAGTGTCCTCCAGTCTTACTTCACTGCCGTGCACTTGCGCGTCCTTCAGTCTGACAGATGTGTTGAGTGACTCATGTTTTTGTTGGCAGATGCAGACTCAGAGAGCGGCTCGTCTTTGGTCACTTATAACCCCGAACACCTCCCCCCAGAAAACTCCTCATTCTTAGAGAGGAGCTTCGTTTGCCGCTTCCGCTGCCTCCTGGACAACTCCTCTGGTTTTCTGGTTGGTTTCCAAACATTAATCCAACTACCATCTTAATATGGTGCCTTATACAGCACACACACACAACACAACATACACACAGACAACGCACACACAACACACACACACAACAACATTAGATGTTGGACAGTTGATGGAGGAATATTCAGTTCTAACAGTGTCTCATAACATTTGGACTGAAGTTGTCCTGAAGCAGATGCAGATGTATTTTTAAACAATAGAATGTTTGCTGCTGTTTTTGCCACAGGCGCTGAACCTCCAGGGCAGACTCAAGTTTCTTCAAGGACAAAGTCACAGAGAAGAAAATGGTGGAAACCCTCCAATGCAGATGGCTCTGTTCGCCATCGCGACTCCTCTGCAGCCTCCGTCCATCCTGGAGATCAGGACCAAGAACATGATCTTCAGAACCAAACACAAGCTGGACTTCACCCCTATGGCCTGTGACGCCAAGTAAGAGCACGCTACTGTAAACAACCACGTTATAGCTGACCACGTTCTATCTGACCACATTATAAAAGACCACCTTATAAAAGACCACCTTATATCTGACCGTGTTGTTGTGTGACCACGTTGATGTCTGACCACGCTGATGTCTGACCACGTTGATGTCTGACCACGTTGATGTCTGACCACGTTGTGACCGTGTTGTTTTGTGACCGTGTTGTTGTGTGACCACATTATATTTGACTGTGTTGTTTTGTGCAGGGGGAAGATTGTCCTGGGATACACAGAGGCTGAGTTGAGGGTTCGAGGCTCTGGATACCAGTTCATTCATGCAGCAGACATGTTGCACTGCGCAGAGAACCACGTCAGAAGTGAGTCTCGTTTAGGGTTTAAAGTGTTTACAGTGACCACATAATCGTCCTCTTCAGATCAGGTCTTAAATGTTTTTGTAAATGCTTAAATAAAGATCTTAACTTACACTTTGAACTAATATCAGTTCAAAGTTGACTCATCGTTGATCGTTGGGTGTAAAAATCAGACTCATTGTCGGGTGTGAAAATCAAAGGCGTTGTTGGTTGTAGAAGTTGAGGCTCCAGTGGTCAGAGAGTTCATGCAGCTTTCCCATGTAATCCCTTTGGATTACGAAGCAGATTGAGCAAAGCTGCAGAGCTGCCATAGAAAAAGATCTCTCCCATGAATCCAACACATGAACGAAGAACCAGAGATGATCTGTAAATAATCAGTAAGAAACACAGTGTTTAATATGAGACTTATCGTCATGGCGACTTGGAGAAAAGCCAGTTCAACGATGTACAAATGTAAAATGAATGTGTTCTTTTTATCTGCAGTGATAAAGACGGGGGAGAGCGGCCTCACTGTGTTCAGACTCCTGACCAAGGAGAACCGCTGGAAGTGGGTCCAGGCCAACGCCAGACTGGTTTACAAGAACGGCAAGCCAGATTACATCATCGCTACTCAAAGGCCTCTGTTGTATGTGTCCATTTCTCCCTCTGTAACAAACTGTATATGTGCTTTAGGGTAAAGTACACTTTACTGTCCCCATGGAGAGTTTGTCCTTTGCATTTGACCCATCCTTCACTTCCGCTGGGGCAAACTCAGTCAACACTGTAGCTCGTCTAAGTGCACTTGAGATGACTCTAGTAAAAAAGACACATATAAGAGCAGTATTTTACATTTGTTTTCTGAAGCCACAATAATAGAAAATGGACCAATAATTTAGTCTCTGCTGCTGGACCAAACTGGACCAAACTGGACCATCCTCAATGAGATTCATTTGGAGCCTAACGCTGTGGGTGACGTCACACTCACTCAGTCCACTTCTTTATACAGTCTATGGTCCAAACGTGTGTGAATCAATCAAAAGATATAGATGAGGCAAACTGACACATATTATAAAACAAAACTAAGAATGTTTTTCGTCTTTCAGGGATGAGGAAGGCGGCGAGCACTTGCGGAAGCGTTCCATGCACCTCCCCTTCACCTACGCAACAGGTGAAGCTCTGCTCTACCAGTCCAACCACCCGCTGGGCTTTCTGGATGAACCCACAGAGAAAAACGGCTGCAAGACCAAGAAGAGCCGGTCTGAGAGAATGGTCAAAGATGGTCTGGATCCTGGGTCTCTGTTAGGAGCCCTCATGAGTCAGGACCAGTCTGTTTATGTGTGCCAGCCTGCTGTCGAACCCAAGTTATCCTTCCAGAGTATCTTTGGAGAACCACTAGGATTTTCTGAGCCTAAACCACACAGAAGTTGGGATGAACCAAGCAACGGGGTTTTGCCAAGTGTCTCTGAAGCGAGCACGAGTCTCGACCCGCTCCTAGCAACTCTGGACTCCCTAGTGCTGGAGGGACAAGGCGTAGCGAGTCCTGAAGATGGAACTTGTTCAAATGTAGAACTTTTTGGAGCTCTTGAAGGCTTGGGTCTAAGCGCTGAAGACCTTGAGCTGCTTTTGCTCGATGAACGCATGATCCGAGTTGAGATGGACCCAGAGCACATACCCACTTTGGACGACTTACTCACCAATGACGAAATCCTGTCATATATTTACAACACTCTAGAGGGAAAGAACGAGTCACCGGAGCAGGGGGGAAAGGCGGCTTCCTCTAACGCTTCTGCCCCTCAGACTAACCCCATCCTGGACAATCATCTGCAAATGGACTTCCACAGGCCTAATGTTGTTGGTCAGGGCCCTATTGTTCAGCTTTCACAACAGATGCAGCAACATTTGATAGTGCGGTCAGGTAAAGTGGACAGTGACTGGGGACAGAATAGCGACCATTTGGCTAGCTCTGTGGTCAACGGTGAACTGCATGAATCAAACCACACTATTCCAAATGGGCACTGGTCACCGCAGGAGGTTTTGGTCAATGCTGGTATTCAAATGGATCCGTTCAAAGCATTTTTTAAGAACAACACAACAGACATGAACGTCCAGTATGTCCAGCCTCCAGCGCGAATGCATCACCAGCCATCACAACAGTGCCATGCGAAACAGAAAGCCGCTAACCTCAATGGGCTGTGTGCTATTACTGACGAGGCTAAATCTTTATGGGAGGACTATGGCTTCAGTGGGGGTGTGGCTAACAGCGCCTGCATCGACATCAGCCAAAAACACATAGACCCCGCCGTAGACATGGACTTTAACACGCCTCATATGGACAATGGGGATTATTCTATGAACGGACGCAGTTTGTTTGGAAGCCAGCAGCACATCTCTGAGTGTGCGGTCTCGTCTTTTCAAGGAGTGAACCACAAACTGCCCGAGGACGCCATCCCAGTGCCGTTGGCTCAGGTCATCTCCAGTCTGCCCCAGTGCCCTCCCCCCAACGCCTCTCTGGAGCAGATCTCAGAGCAGATCCTGGGCGTGGCCAAGCCCTGCAGGCAGCTGGAGCACTACACCATGGTAACGGCCCCTGACAGCCCACGCGAGGCCAACCGCAGTAAGGTAGGGACATCTGCTGGTCAGAAGGGAGATATTATGTAGAGAACACTCCCATTAAGTGTTCATAAATATGTAATTCACAATAATGGGATGTTGTCTGATTAATAGTTTTCAGTTATTGAAATATTAATAACAAAATGTTTTTTTATTACTCAAGGTACTGTTACACAACTTGGTTACACACAGCGATGGGTGAATCTGTCACTATAATCACTATCGACTCATTGTTCAGTTTATGAAAGAGGGAACTCTATATTTCTGGGGTCAGTATTTATCTCTACACAGGGAATTGTTGGTTATTTTTTGTCTATATGATCAGATTTAAGTCATAAACGTTTGTATTAATAACGTTTTTGACTCATTACAGATGCAAACTAACGACTGAAGTTTTATTTTAACAGTATTGTAGATTTAGAATAGTTTTTGTGGTTTAAATCTCTTTGTTTTTTGTGTCAGTGGCATAAATTAGTTACCATATTATCATTTATCGTCTATATTTACTTCAGAGATATATCGAACTTCAAAATGCGTTATGGAGACAGGCCGGTGGGTCCAGACCAAACTGACTGAGCAGCAGTTTCAAATGGGAGCAGAGTCGTTACGGTTCCATTAAGTGTCTCTATTTATCCCGTCTCTAATGACGATGCAAACATAAATAAACATATATAAATGAGTTTGCTGTGCTTCCTTTCGCCCCCTTGTGGCCCAAGGCCAGTTACACAATCTTTACACTTAATTTTTATTTATTTGTTTGAGGTCATTTTGTGTTACAGCCTTCTTAGCTCTGTCCTTTCATTAGATACGAAACATGAAATCTCTGAGACTTTAGGTTCATTGTAAAGTTTGAACACAGGCGTAAGAAATAAGGGTGATCTATCTGGTCACATCATCCATCAGCCTCAAGTATTTTCTGTTCTTTTGGCTGTAAAAACCTTCCAAATGTTCTCTGAATGTTCTCTGTACAGGATCTAAAATATGGAACAGCCTCCTCTTCCTTTACAGAGCTTTCGCAGTTTAAAACACTTTAAATTGTCTGCTTCTGAATAACTTTTCTAAATGGCATTTCCTGTTAAACCTGACGTAAAACTAGACCTATCACGACATTTTAAAGCTTGATGTGTCGCTACAGAGAAATACCACAATAAACGATAATATTGAAACTACTTACTGTCACTGAGTAAGATTTACATAATATAAGATAATCCCAGTGAACTGTTTTCAAATGAACAGTTTCATTAAAAGAAATAAACAGAATGTACCAATATTTAGCCATAGAAGTGACTTATTCACCCTCCACAGCTCAGATCTCATCATCTTGGACTAAAATAACAAAAATCTCCCCCAGAAAATGTACAAACGATAAAGACTGAGCCTAAAATGACATGGCTCCAGCTTCATCTACTGAAAGGAGAGTCGTTATAGTGATTATGGTGAGGGGCCTGTGGATGTGTTGCATCTCTCATGAGCAGCACATATGTATTTTGCCTTATACACGTTATATGGATTTTAAGACCCCCTCCCCCCAATTCACGTTCTATTGTATAAAGTGTATTATTATTATTATAACTGAAAATAAATAAAACTAAACTAAAGGAGCCATATCCCACTGACACTCTTAAAGCTGTACACTGTTCAAACCAAAGACTCCATTCCTATTGGCTGTTGGCTTCCGTTCCTATTGGCTGTTGGCTTCTGTCGTTATTTCACTGATCTCATAAAACAATTAAATGTATTTGTTGCTATAAACTTTGCCTTTGTTCTTCTGCAGACGGAGAATGGCTGCTTCCTGGACAGCACTTACCCATCAGGCTGTGCTCTGCCTAACGGTAACTCAGTAGTGCCCCCTGCTGTTCAGTTGCCTGGCCCGGACCCTCTGTCCAGCCTCTCTGACCCCCCGGCAACAGGCTTCTACCTCTGACCTCTGACCCCTGACCCAGCAACGGGACGCTGAGGCCAGAACCGCCGCAGACTGGACCAGCCTTATCACAAACTGACCTGCCGCAGGCCCGGGTGCTTTTGTGTCTCACACCTGTGTTTGTGACGTGGACACAGGGTTAAAACGTGTCGTCTTTAAATCAGTTTATCGTTATGTCGATAATATTGTTTTATCGATTTTTTTGTTTACAATGATGCAGTCTTTACTCATTATTGCATTTATTTGGAGTCTTAGGAGGTGATCAGTCTTCCACATGCACAGGTCCAACTGTTTAAGATTCAAAGTGAAAGTGAAAGTTGTGCAGTATCTGTTTGGTATGAGTCATTTTACATGAATAAGATTATAGACTTTATCAGACTGACAAATAAAATAAAAATCTAGAGATTTAAAAACATTCAGACACAGAAGCAGACGCTGCCGTATCGACCCTTAACCCCACGAATGTAACCTCCAGGCATTTAATCGTTTCTTTGTTCAGTGAGATTATGTCATAAACGTCTGAAGAAAGTTTTATGGCGAGAAGTATCCTGCACTTTATTTCACCGCTCAAAGCTCACATGAAGTTTCAGGTTCTGGAGTTTCAGGTCCTGGAGAGTCAGGTCCTGGGCCACAGTTTCAGGTCCTGGAGATTCAGGTCCTGGAGCACAGTTTCAGGTCCTGGAGATTCAGGTCCTGGAGCTTCAGGTCCTGGAGTTTCAGGTCCTGGGTGGACGGCGTTAGGAGCTGAAGCTGCAGGTCGCTGAGTACAAACACTCCTCTGTGATCGTTCTTTCACTTTAATCAGTTTTATTTTGCTCTGATGGATGTTCTGATGGATGCTCTGATGGATGCTCTGATAGATGTTCTGGTGGATGTTCTGATGGATGCTCTGATAGATGTTCTGATGGATGTTCCGGTGGATGCTCTGATGGATGCTCTGATGGATGCTCTGATGGATGCTCTGATAGATGTTCTGATGGATGTTCCGGTGGATGCTCTGACGACTGGACTCTGTGTGTTATTCAAACACTGTTTAAACGTGTGTTTCTTTTACCTGGACCAGATCACTGTTCTGTATTTCTTCATGTCCTACAGTTTGTCTGGATGGTTTCAAGGTGTTTATGGTGAATAGTTCAAACATGAAAATGGTTGCACCTCCTCTCAGTGTTTTATTACATTTACATCTGAGTTTTGAAGAAGTTATGACATGAAATATAACTGAGTCCAAGCCAATAATGTGGACAAACTTTTAAACAAAAACTTGAGACTTTGGTGTGATCTGATCTCACCCAAACACACAGCGTCTGCAGCGTTTAAACAGACCTGGACTTTAGTCTGATTTACATTTGATGCTAAACACAGTTTTAATTCTGAAGTGTTACGGGGTTTACACACAGTCTGTGTTTATGATAATTTCCTTTTCTGATGCTTCATGTCTGACTTATTCAAATCCTCAAAAATGCCACAAAACAAAGTGTTTGTGGTAAAGCATTTGTGACCTGCACAGAAGCAGCTCCGACGTTCACCAAAAACAAAGTGTGAGAATGAGGAGACATCTGGACGCACTTCTGAATGTTTCTTGTACATATGAAACGGCATTAGTCTTATTCAAGAACAAACGTGCTCAAAGAGATTCCCACATAAATGTTATGACTATAGTGCAGTTCTGTTCTATGTTCAGATATGACACACGTGGGGACGTGTTCATCAGATGGACTTATTTCTTTCCATTTTGAGCAAATATTTCTCGTTATATTTAATATAATTAATGTGACTTATTAACAATGTGAAAAGATTTGTAAAGCAGCTTTGAGGAGCATGTACATAGTGTAAGTCCAGTCACTTGTTTGGAGCACTGTTCTGAAACACATCCAGCTCTTTGAGTTTTTCCTCTTTTTTAAATGTAAATAGGACTTTGTCACAAACACTGGACGCTGACGGCCTGGAAATGGTGCCATATTACAGACTTCCACTAGGGGGCGGTCGACCTTTTGTAGCCGCAGACACTGAGCTAACAGGACGATGTGTAGACGCTTGTTTCAGATGATTTATTTTCTCACATGTTGAAGCATTAGACTAACCACGATGTCCCTCTGGTTTTTGTATTCACTCGGGTCGTGTGCAGCGGAGGACCCAGTGTGTGAGTGTCTCCTGATACGGGCCCATGAGGAAAGGTGCTATGTAGCATTTTAACAACAATAAACATTACCACATGAACTCAGTATGGCTTTGTTTCAACATAAATAAATATATATATATATATATACACATCCAAGTAGCCCTCCTTTTTAAAATTGTACAGTTTACACACACACACACACACACACACACATATATACACACACGCATGCACACATATATATTTGACTGGTTTCCCGTCATCACTTAAAAACATGCACAATGTTAAGATCTGAAGAATTTTCTCCTGTGAAAATGACAGTGAAAAGTTTGTTTTGTTTTTTTTTTACTTTAAGTAAAGGAGTACCTCAAGGCTCAATTTAGTAAAAAGTAGCGGGCCCTATATTTATTCCATTCAATCAATCATTCAATTCCATTGGTTGCAATTTAAGAGAAAGCCTCATACATTTATATGCAGATGATGCTGTTTTGTATGCAACTGCTCCCTCTGCTGGTCAAGCTATTTTAAAACTGTAGCAAGATTTTTATGAAATCCAAAATTCCCTCAAAAATCTTAAATTATCACTGAATGCAAATAAAACTAAGTATATCATTTTTTTTTTCTAAAGAAAACATGTCTAAATTAGTCATGTCTGAAACCAAAATAATCATTTTATTACAGAAACAAATATATCTCATTGAATTACAGAAAATAAATAGTTGAAGTATCTGTTTCTGTCCTGGATTTGCAGATGTAATCCACACACAAACTTCAGCCTCTTTAACCCTTACAGGACGCTCATGAAAAAGAGGCTGGAGCTCTCACTGGGCTCTGCTTGTAGAAGATAACATGAAACAGAATGAGCCAGGGTCTCTATGGCAACAGTAGAACATCATAATTATAATTATAATTTTCGGTTTAAGTGATTCAAGTTTAAGATGAGGCGATAATAAGAGCCATGTTACACCACCACAGAGTGATGCTAATGGAATCTCACACTTACACAACAACAAAACATAAGATTTGTTTGTGTTCGACGGTGAGGGTTTAGTTTAGAAGAACAATTCGATCAGACGTGACTTCAACAGCCCAAAGGCCGAACTATTTACAGATACATATGTTTGTTCTTTTTGTGTTTTAACAAGATGGAGGATGAGAGCCTGAGGGACTCAGCCACAGATATGTGGAAACGGAGATGTTGAGCTGAGTCAGACTTAAAGCGTCTTTGAACAAACAAGGGACCGTTATATGGACCATTATAAGGACCATTATAGAGCTCACACACACACCCACACCCATACATACAAACAAACACACACACACACACACACACACATACACACAAACACACACACCCATACATACAATGGAGCAAAAAAGTATTTATTCAGCCACAAATTGTACAAGTTCTCCCACTTAAAAAGATGAGAGAGGCCTGTAATTTTCATCATAGGTTCACTTCAACTATGAGAGACAGAATGGAGGGAAAGAATCCAGGAAATCACATTGTAGGATTTTGAATAAATTAATTTTCAAATTATGGTGGAAAATAAGTATTTTGGTCAATACAAAAGTCCATCTCAATACTTTGTTATAGACCCTTTGTTGACAATGACAGCGTGACAATGTTTTCTGTAAGTCTCCACAAGGT
>KN481060.1:0-30119 GCA_000787095.1 Periophthalmodon schlosseri
ATAGGGGCCAATTTGGAACCAAGTTCCGTATTTGGAGCTGTGACCGCGAAAGAGGAGCAATCTGGACTGACGCTGTTGAAGGTAACGCCCCTTCCCACCTGCGCCACTGGTTTAGCAGGGAGAGGGCACTTAGAAACGTATTCAATCAAACCTAGTGCTAACTCTAGTGGGAGCAACCTCAGGGAAAGAAGGTGCCTGATTTGTCTGTTATTAATGTATTAATATTCATATCTTGATTTACAGACATAATAGCGAAAATAAAAATACCAGCTTCATGTAGAGCGGGAGAATATGAATATTTTAAGACCAAAATGACAACCCTGAGAGGAGCATTTATAGAGAGAGGGGTTACGGTTTTTCAGTGTAAAGTGAACTGGAGTCAGGATGGATGGAGCCGGAAGCGCATCCATGCTCTCTTCCTATTTGGAAAGCGGCGGCTAGCAGATTAGCTATGTCTATGTTTATTCCAGCAGCGTAAAGTTTCTTTTTCAACAGAACAAACAGCTGATGTAGATGGACACTCTCACATCCTTATAGAAGAGTGTCTCCATGATAATTTCTGATCATATAAACCACTTTTTACACCTCTACTGTATCAATTCCCATACCAATTAGAAATGACATCAACTTTTTGGTGTTTGCCCAGTAGCTTCCAACAATAATAACCAGAAACATAACGTATTTTTTTATGCAATCGATTCACAACTTGACCAAGCATTTACAGCATTCAAACAGAAAACCTCTATACACCCTCTTATCTACATTCATTTCATTTCAGCATGATACAACTTTATCAAACAACTAGAGCAATTTAGTGCAGTTATTAAACTCTGCACAGCTTCTATACGATCACCCATCCAATCTGATTCTTTCTCAGACTCCACATATTGCGTGACTTGATGTGGGCCAAAGGGCAGGGATATTACCAAACACTGTAATTAACTGGGTTTAGAGTTAAAAGGACTTGGGAAGATAAGATGTCATTAAAAGTGTGTAAACATGGCAGACGTAAGCCTATTTCCCATGTACGGTGGAGTTTAAAGGGTAGACATATGTTGGAGTGTTTTGATAAACTCTGGCCACCCTAAGGTCCCCTGGTCTGTGCACCCACGAGCCTGGAGCAAAGCCAGAGGTAATATTGTTCCAGCCTGACAGAGGAAGGGGGATAAGGAGGATAAAGAGCAGTGGGACCTAACTCAGCTTTTGGACGAGAGATTCTTTTTGGTTTCCTGTCACTGGACATTCAGAATACTGATTGGTTGCAGTGCGTTTAAAGCTTGAAGGTTGTCGGTTTGATTCTGTTTCTGGCATGTGCAGAATGCGTTTGTGTCCTTGGGCAAGACACTTCACCCACCACTCACTGTTAGCTGTCTAGAGCAGGGTGGAAGAAGTGCTCAGTTTTTTGTTACCTAAGTAAAAATACCAATACAGGGGCAAAAAATGATTGATGTAAATATCACATGAAAATATCTACTTAAGTCTTTAAAGTTTTCAAAATCTGTGTCAAATACTTCAACTTTTTACTCTTAAAATGTTAAATGCAGCGATATTTTTGTTGGGACGTCCCTTTGGCGAGAGCAAATACGATGGGAGAAGGAGTGTAGCTGTCATTTACTTTTTTGATCAAGACTATTTATTTGATCAAGATTATGTCACGACAAATCTTGTATGTCTACGACAAAGTAAAATTTTATTGTTCCATACCAACTCCCTAGGGGGTGCTATCGCGGCCATTTTTGATTTTCTTATATCAATCTGTTAAGGGCCTGGGTGTCCACCAAAGATTAGATTTTGAGTGAAATCAGTCAAACTATGCGCCAATTATCACGTCAAAGTTTGATGGCGAGCCACAGAAACAAATCCGAAATTTGCGTCCTTGTCATGGCAACACCGTTCAGTCTTTTAAAAAGCTTTTAACAACTACATTACAATTTGTAACCCATTAAAGCACAAAATGGTCCTGTCCATTCTGGATAAGTACTAGATAAGTACTCCTCCTCTTCACAATTATTTGTACTAACTTTCTAAATGAATTGAAGCTCAGATTTGGACCAAGGACAAGTGCTTCTGTCGTATCCAGAGCGTATGCTTTAAGCAGCCAAAATGCAGCAAAATTGAGAATGAACTGGACCGAATTGGAGATTTTTTTTTTTTTTTTTTAATCTGTGAACATTTTAAATGTGCTTTTATGTCTGTGGCTATTTAGTGATCAAATAAACGAATTATCTCCAAACTCTGTATTGAAATGATCCAAGACATCTCCACCAATGTTGACTTTAAGTTTAGTCAATTTAAAACAAGTTTTGCTCATGAATTCATGCATGTCTTACCAGCACATTTAAAACATAAAAAAATACTTTTTTAATGACACAAAAAACAGAGCACAAAATACAGAGCCGTGGGCTCGTGTGCCGGCAGTGAAAACAGGGATGTTTTGGGAAATGGGGTCTTGCAGAATAAAGCTTGGGTAAATCGAGTGGGTGAGAAGTGAAAACTATTGTAACATGGTTAAAAGTCACTTTTGCATAATAGGTCTCCTTTAAAACACAACACATGATGAGAAGTACTTGATTCACTGTCAGCTCCACACAGCCCTGGCTGCATCACTGTGTATAAGTTGCAGTGGTGTATGGTCTCTGGCTCGTCTCTTTGAGCTGTCATCTGCTTTGCATGGAACAGCCTTGTCCTCTGTAGCGCTCTTGTCCTGATTAAGCTCCTCTCCGGCCAATTAACTCTGCCTGCTTGGGAAAAACCTGCTCTGCTCGGAAAACTACAGCAAAAGTAGTTTTGTGAAGAAGCGTGGATCTGCATTACAAGTATAAAACACAAAATATTAGTTTAGAACAGGGTAAACAAACTAGAGGCACAAAGAGCAGCCTTTTGGGAATCATTTTTATCTGGTTAAAGGAGCACCGTGTAACTTTTTGGAGGTGGCACGTTACATGATTCCACAGAAATAGAAGGTTACTTTGGAACAATCTCCATGAGGAGAAATATGTTTTATGCCATACTGTTGAACATTATAGACAAAGGAACAACATTTCCGTGAAAATAAGCAGCCAGATGGAGTCAGGTTTGTGGAGATGCAAGCCTGCTCACAGTAAGGAGCGATCATGTATATTTATATAGATTTTCCAGTGCAATGAAAACTAATCATTTTTTCATAGCTGTTTGTTCACTACAGAGAGTTGTTGGTTTGATTCCCACTCTGGCAAAGTACACGTAATCCTGTCTTTGAATTGAGTAGACTCTTTTTGCTCATTTTCTTTATTTTTGAGGAGCTAAAATCATTACCACCACTTTAACTGAGCATGCAATAAAATTATATGTAAAGGTGCTGATTTTTACAGCCTTACAAATGTGAAAAACAGAACTAGTTCATTTTGAACAGTTTGCTGTGGTCCAAAGTTATTCCTCACTTACCTTATGCTTTCAGAGGATCCTAATTATTCACTGCAATGAGTTTATAAGCACTTTTCACAACTCTCAGAGACCAGTGCAGAGTTTGACAGTCACGAGAATGCTAACAGCTAGCATACTAACGAGCACGTCCTGATTATCAGACAGTAAAATGCTTTATAATTAGATGCAGACAGCACGCAACTGACTTTATTTAGACCAAGACCTACATATACAGTATATGTGCACTGGGGTAAGACATCTTTTCCCATGTGTTTTGCTCAAATACATGGAAAAAAAATTAAGTACAAGCCCTTTAACAAACCAAAGAATACAGAGTAGATTTAGCACGCATGCCACAAGAATGTATTTTATTTCCAGCTTCTCATAAGTGCTTTTTCTTTCTTTCCATCTGAATATCTCCCTTTCAGCTCGGAACACTTCGTTTACATTTTTATATATTTTTATTTCAATATTTGCAAAACTTAGTCTAGACAAACTTTTTGAATGAAACTGCAGCGGATGCATTTGTCAAAAAGTAACCATGTTTGCATATGCGCTTTGATCATGGATATTTGTGAAAACTAGATGTTGAATTTTCTGGACACTTTTGTGGTTTGTACGGCTTTATTTCTCCACCGAAACCTGATTAAACCCAACAGATAAAAGATTAACCAGTCCTTGACAATAGTTGTTTTTTTTTTGTTGTTTTTTTTTTTTTGCACCGGTCTCCCAGACACAGCCGTATTCATTATAAATCGCTGGGAAAAACAAAGGGAAAAATCAAGTGAAATATGATGGCTTTCAAATCTGTCAAATTTGGAACGTCCAGAAACAGAGTGGTGTTTTTGATACGAGCTGTTGCATTAAATTGGAGAACTGTGTGGATTAGAAGCAAAATTCTGAGGCATGATTTTTTTATTTTTTGTGCTGGGATAATGATGTCCCCTTAGAGACTGGTAAAAATAAGTTATAAGAGCTTGAATTATTTGGAGAGAAAGATGGAATATATTTATTTTAAGCTGGATGATGGAAAAGTGGAGCATGATGAATATAGCTCTAGGCTGCAATAGTCAAGTTTGGTTTATTTCAATTTAAAAAAAAAAAAATTAAAATTATAAAAGTATAATACAAGTATATTAAGATTTGTGGTAACTTCACTTTAGCTACAACTGAATTAGCTTTGATAAAGAATGAACAAAGACTTAATTCATAATGAACAAATAGTTTATATTAGGGATGCACTGATCCAACACTGGTATTGGATATCGGCACCGATACGGGAAAATTTGCTGGATCGAATATTGGTTCCCAAATATCAGCTCGTAGTTGGCCCAGAAAGTCTCATAATGTTTGAATTTAGTATTACTACTAGTTCTTCTTCTTACTTCTACTAGTAACTGCTTCATTAATACCTTAACTCCAACCCCAAGGCTTTAATTTTTTTATGTAAATATGTTTGTTCTCAGAGAGGGGGTATTATCTGCTAACACATAACATATTTAGATCACTATGTGACCTTTTATTGTCTTAAAAATGCTATATGCCGAGAACAATGTATTAAAATGTTTTCCAAGTTTCACTTTTATTTTTGACGTGCTGAGTCTCCCCTCTCTTTGCTCCCCGTGTTAAGTCCCTCCCCCTTCAGAGCACTATCACAACACAATCAGCTGCATCCCGCTAATGAAACTACTGCACATCGCATCAGGTTTGTTGAGTTACTATGTACAGGTTTTTTTTAATAATGCTTTCGTATATTTATGGAGAATTGTCGTGTGGATCCCGCTAAGAAACTACTGCACATCGCATCAGGTTTGTTGAGTTACTATGTACAGGTTTTTTTTAATAATGCTTTCGTATATTTATGGAGAATTGTCGTGTGGATGGTGTAGGCTTGTGGGCGGAACATTGCACAGACTCTTACAGCTAAGCCCCAGAGAGATGGCTAAAATACTTAAACCTGCCTGGATGACATCTAAAACCTCTTCAGACATGTTTTTGATGTGGTCTAGGGCTAGAGTACAATTGTGAGGGAAAAAATAAAGAACTGAAATTTGCATGGATATAAACGTTTAATAGAATACTTCATTATGAACTGCTAAACTATACAAGAATCTCATTCATTTCATAACAGAGGTTTGCAGGGTTTGCCAGACTTCTTCCACAGTAAGACATGGTCATTTGGTTCATTGCAGAGGACAGTCTATGCACTTAATCGCATCCTTTGAGATTTGATCGTTGCACCAATTCATATTACGACATATTGTTCAGCCTTAATGTGGACCAAATGTTTCTTTGTACTGTTTCTTCCATCTAAAAACGTATCAAGCTGTGTTTCATAATGTGTGAGTTAAAATGATCAGTTCCGTGTGTAGGGGCCCCTCTGAATTTGGACTTGGGAGTTAAGTCATTCCTAAAATAACTCGCTCATCCCAAAGTTCCAAGTTACTTTGTCATTTCCCTATTAAATTACAGTAAAAAAACACTTGTTATGGTAACATTCTTATATAGTACCACCTTCAAGGCACTCAAAGCACTTTACATCAAGGAACCACTCAGACACTGGAGGTGAGGTGGGTAAAGTGTCTTGCCCAATGACATAACAACAGCATTCATCTGTGGGAGCTGGAATCTCACCGGCAACCTGTGGGCCAATGGAGCTGACAGTGCAATGATGTTTATGTCGATAGCAGGATTCAAACCACCAACCTTCAGATCAACGACAAACTGAGCCATTGTCGCCTGTGGGATTTTCATTTACAGACACCTGATGTTTTACAATGAGTTTGAAGTTTTCAGTACTAGTGATACTGTCCAGAGGGTAAATGTGAATTCTCCATAGCCTCGGTGGATGCATCAGCTCAGACAGGGCGTGAAGGAGAGGCCAGAGGCTGGACCCGGCCAACCCTCCTCACTGCAGGAGCTGGACTTCTGTTTGGCTCTGCTCCAATCCCCCTCACTCCAGGAAGCACCAAGCACCAGAGCCCCATAAAGTACAGCCAGAGCCTACTGTAAACAGGCAACTCAGCACTCCAAGGACACTAAGGATGTTATTGTAACTTTTAACAAGAGGAGAGGAGCAGGTCGGACCACTGCTGGTAAGGTGAGTGAGCAAATATATTCTGTAAAGGTTCTGATATTTAACCGTGTACATGGGTTGTGTTCTAGAATCTAGAAAGTGAATATGACCAATTTCTCTAAAACATTGTTAACATGATAAAAAAAAAAAAACTGAAGAAGCAGCTTGGATGAGCAGCGGAACATCTTCACTCACAAGTTTTTGTCCAGTTGACAGATTTGAATTTTTCTTTTACTATGGATCATACCTGGACGACTGAGGAATTACAAAGATTGTTAACGTGATTATATTTAAGATTTTACTAAAACTTTTACCTAGTCTTTTCTAGTTTAGTCATTTTTGCGAAGTTTATCATTTTTCTTCCTGGTTTGACGCGAGCAGCAGGTATGATATATGTAGAGGTATGTTACCTAGCGACTGTAATAATAACAAGGGCCAAAACTTTAACTAAATTACACAATAATTATGATTGGACAAAATTAAATAAATGAGAACACCTTTATTTAGTTGAATCAAGGTTTAAACTGTCCCTAAATTTTGGATGGACTTGATTACAGTTGATGACAGAGGTTGAGGGATTCTGTTTTAAACTCACTGCTACCTGCTTCCTGTATTTTCCAACTTTTTTTCTTCACAAACTGCCACTTCATTGATGTAAAATTATGGTGTACTATCCCACCAAACCAAGTAATAATTAGAAAAATGAACTTAAGCTGGAGACATAGGCTGTATAAAGACATGGACTAAGTGAGTGTGACGTCACCCATAGCGTTCAGTTCCAGTCAAATGAAGCTCGTCGAGGCTGGGGGAGGTAGGGGTGAATTTGGAGCCAAGTGCCATATTTGGAATTCCGACCGCGAGTATCATAGCAACCAAAGAGCGAATCCAGAGTGAGAATGATGAAGGTAACGCCCCTTCCCGCCTGCATCGCTGGTTTAGCACGGAGCAGACGCTTAGCAACGCTGCCACGCAAACTCTAGGAAAGAAATGCCTGAATCGTCTGTTGTTAATGTTCACATCTTGATTTATGGACACGACATGAAATAAAAAATACCAGGATCATGTAGAGCGAGTTAATACGAACATTTTAAGACCAAAATAGCGAGGCTCACTGCAGCAGGTACAGAGAGAGGGGAGATAGTTTTCTAATGTAAAGTGAACTGGAGTCGATGGAGCCGGAAGCGCTCATGCTCACTTCCTATTTGGAACACGGCGGCTAGCAGGTTTCTAATGTAAAGTGAATTGGAGCCAGAGTCGATGGAGCTGGAAGCGCAGCCCATGATCACTGCCTATTTGGAACGTGGCGGCTAGCACGTTAGCTATGTCCACTTACATATACAATCTATGGCTGGAAACCGGTCAGAATTCAATGGTGGAATTTGCTCTTGAACTGTCTGATTGAAGATGTGTTGATCTGGTAAGTGGTTAATTAATTACTAGGCCTATCCACATGAAACCAAAACTGGCACAGAGCTCAGTGTCTCCTCTGTCAGCATAAATAAACAGAAGTGAAATTATTTTTTTTCACATTGGCTTCAAAAAGTGGTGTCATGATTCAAACTCATAGACGTGATTGCTGTCAGTTGAAAGGGTAAAGTTTGAAGTTTGAACATTGAATCTCTCATAGAATTATATGAGTTTCAGCTTCTTGTAATACGCAACATTTTGAGGACATTTTCTCATTCAGTAAATTGTTAATCACTATAGCAATTTTTAATCATTCTGAAACCCATGGATCGTCCCTGCCCTGCATCTGAAACTATATCATTTTTTTCAAATTACT
The DNA here is from genome assembly GCA_000787095.1 of Periophthalmodon schlosseri. NCBI lineage: Eukaryota > Metazoa > Chordata > Actinopteri > Gobiiformes > Gobiidae > Periophthalmodon > Periophthalmodon schlosseri. The sequence continues at coordinate 8,262 of KN481060.1, forward strand.
CAACCTTCACAAACTTTTGCAATGGATAAAAGACTCTCTCAAAAAATGCTCCTGACTATCTGGAAGAAGTCCAAAGGTTTATTTGCGCATGTTTGAGTCATCTTTGTGTCTTTGCTGCTGAGCTACCGTAATCTGCTCCCCTCTTCTACACCCGCTCACATTTCCCATTGAGTATAGTAGAGTAGATTATAAGAATGGATAAGATTTGAACCAGCAACCCTAGAGCTGGTTGGGCAAACCCAGTTTTCAAAGTTGATGACATTCTTGATAAATGGTCACATTGTCATATTACGTTTTTCTACTTTCAAGACACTCAAAGCACTTCACATCAAGGAACCACTCACCCATTCACACACATATTCATACACACAGACACTGGAGGCAAGGTGGGTTAAGTGTCTTGCACAAGGACACAATGGCATTCATCTGTGGGAGCTGGAATCGCCGCTCGAACAATGATTTTGTCAAGAGTAGGATTTGAACTAGCACCTTCGAATCAGTGGACAAACACGCTACCAATTGAGCTACTGTCGCCCGTTTGTCGCCAGTTTCTTCTTTAACAGTCCACATTGTTTCATTGCGTATTCAAACAGTTCATCGCAGGTCATCTCCAGTAGCGCTACAAGCTAACTGAGAGTTTCACTGATTATGTTTTAATTAAAATGAACCTCATGGCCACCGCTTCTTTAGTTCTAACCACTTTTTGATTTATGCGTACGCCGAGAACTCCTCCAAAAAGAGTTGTTCTGTGTCAAAGTGCGAGTCATCACTTTCTGCGGTTGTGGCTGTGTCTGTGGAGGAGCTAATGGAAGTGGGGGATGCTGGGACTTTGACAGCACAGAGCTCCGTACAAACAGAGCGCTGGAGGCAGGCTGCAGGGAGAGAGGGGAGGGGAGGGGGGGAAGGGAGAGGGGAGGGGTCCACTGGTCAACTGCAGGCCAGGATAAAGAAGAACTACTGCACAGGTTCAAAAGATGGGCCATACCTCAGGAGGACTTATCCCACTGTACTGCAGACTCTGTGCGTAGCTGTTTGGGCTGTCGACTACTTCCTAAAGAAAGTTTGAACTTGTCACCGGACTGATTAGAACACTGCAGTAGTATGATTTGATATGAATTATTTCAGCTTTTACTGTCCTCTGCCGGCAACGATAGGGAATGTAGTTAAAGGAATTGTATGTAAGATTTTTATTTTTAATTTCATAAACATGATGTATACAAGGCAGACATGTTCAAATCAAATCCAACTTTTACTGATAACAGTTATTACAGTCATAAAAAACATTGGACATGATGCTTATTTTTGTTCAAATTTAGTGTTTTGGTTCTCAAGATGACTATCCAAGTAGAAAGCAGAATGAGCCAGTTGGTTTAAACCTAAAACCCCAAAACATGCACCAGAAGTACAATACTTCAGCTAAAGTAGTTCTGATCAAGCAGAGCAACATCACCAAGGCGGGTCCCCGGGTGCGGTACTGCTCCTGATGAGGTGCCCAGCGGCATTGAAGGATGGGTCAAATGCAGAGGACAAATTTCCCTATGGGTATAATAAAGTGTACCTCAATCTAAAAGGACTCTCTCTGATCTGAATGGTCATTACCTAAACCTCAGCACCTACAGCCAATCATGAATCAGTGCTAGTGCAGCCTCTGCAGCTCAGTGAGTGAATTCTGGAGGTTCTGAGCTTTCAGGTTCAGTTGTGATTGTAGTACCTTGTTTAAGCGCAGGGTACATACAGTTCCTTTAATTAAGCCCAGTAAACAGCACCCGTTCTCTACCACCTGTCAGTGACACAAAGTAAAGTATGTGCTTTGTCCCACGGGAACCACTGATATTTAAACAAGCTTGAGCGTGGCCAAGAGTTCTGTGCGTCCTCATCTCGCCTTGTCTCTTGTTATGTCGACTTTGAGAAAGACGCCTGCTGCAGATTGCAAGGTCTCAGGTCTCTGCACTGGCTCCTGTGGCTCAGAGAATAGACTTTAAAGCAGCTCTGTTTGTTACAAGTCTCTCCATGGCCCAGCACCAAAGTACATCTCCCACATGTTAGTGCCATATGAACCATCTCACACTCTGAGGACTTCAGGGACCGGCCTCCTGCTGGTGCCCAGAGTCAGGACTAAACATGGGGAATCAGCGTCTCAGTTTTATGCAGCTAAAACCTGGAACAGTCCTGAAGATGTGAGACAGGCCTCTACTTTGACAATGTTTAAATCCAGGCTCCAAACGGTTCTGTTTAGCTGTGAATATGACTGAAAGGTTTTTATTCTGCACTCTTCTCTTTTAATGTACATTTTATGATGATTATTTGCTGTATGTTTTGATTTGTTGTATTGGGATTTCAATGCCTTTCTTATCCTGTAAAGCACTTTGAATTACTTGTGTGTGTACGAATTGCGCTATACAAATAAACCTTGCCTTACAAGGACAGCGTCCTTCGAGGACCAAATATTTTTATAGAATAAACTCCCTGAGAGTTGTATGAGAGGCATGAACTGGCATGAAGTTTATTTACCATGAGTACAGGAGATATTGCGATAGCGTTGTCCAGTCTAGTGCAGTCCGGTCTGGCTATGCTTCCGTTGTAGGGAGTATTATACCTCTAATGACGATAACAAGGGCTGAGCTGCTAGTGTCAGGCTGGCAAAGCACAGCAGTGCAAATTCTCTATTAATGACACTCTCTAGATCAAAGAGACACTTGTTGCTGTCAGCTCTATACCTTTGGTCAGATCCCAGTGATCGGATTAGTGTGTACTGGGCTGGTATGGTGAAAATATGGACTATTATCATACAGGATTAGCCTAAAATGCATACAAATGAGAATATAACTCAAATAATCATTTCATAATTTATTGTTTACGTAATATGTAATATGAGATACACATACAGACAACATGCAGCATATTTGGATGTTCTGAAAATAATCCAACGGTTTCACTGTTTATACCCATGGCTAAACTCAAAGTTCTTTTAACTGGTCATATTTCACTAAATGAATAAAACAGCAAAAAGTAGTAAGCTAATACACATCCAAACTATGCACTTTTCACTCATTATGCAATTCCGGAATACATTTCCTTTTGCACTTCCACTGACTCCAATGCTAAAAATAGCCATTAAGCTAATCCTATGCAATAACATTTTTACATGACTTAAAATTCATAGCTGACTCTTCGTGTAATCAGCAGAAATGGCACAATGCTAGTTCCTTACAGTACTAAACTCCTGCAGGGGTATTTTTAGACCAGATCAAATGGAATCTCATTGCCAGCACTATCTCAACAGAGCATTACTGTAGAATCGCTTTTGGTGCAATGGAGACTTCTTTTAAAAGCGGAGATGTTATAATGTGGTTTCTTCATCGAACTCTTATCTGATGTATTCATTCAATCAACACTTGGTTCATATTAATCTTTTTTTTTTTTTCATTCTACCGTTTTCAGATTTTAAAACGCTTGGTTCTTCTTCTTGATGTCTTGATGTTGGTCCATGAAATGCTCATTCATATTTTTAGTCTACACACCTTCAATAGACCTTCTTCCTTTTTGACTTTAAATTGGTTCTTTCAATGAAGCTAACCAAATGCTCACTTGGATCATTGCAATTAACCATTAAAAACAATGTATTTTATCTTTGTAATGGTGAAAAAAATGGAGCCTATAAACATAAATTTGTTGGAATCATTAATAGTGCCCTCCATTGGTATTTTTCATTAATGTACAAATTGTATGTAAATAAAAATTATATAAAAACGTGATGTGTGCGTTCACTTCCTGGTTTGAGCAGTTTAGTCCAGATGTAGACTTGGTTTGGTCTAGTCCAGTTTTTTTCCTGGTGTAGTACAGGTTAAGATCCGGGTTTAGTCCCAGTTTCGTACAAATTTTAATGTGATGAGCAGGTATTTATCACATTGTGGGGACTAAAATCTGTATAACACTGACATTGTGGGGACCTGCCTTCGTTATGGGGACAAAACATCCATTGATGCAAATCTTTTATTATTAGATCAACAAGAGACTCGGATATGGTTTAAACAGGTTAAAAGCAAATGACAGGTTAGAATACTAATTTCACTAAAACATAGTTCAAATGTTAAGATTTTACTAAAAATATAGTTGGTAAAATAAGTGTATCATTTTACTTCCTGGCTGAACTTGATCAGTAAATATTATATACATAGAGGTAATTCCATGTTACCTAGCAACAATAATATTATGGCGGTCCAAAACATGTATAAATTGTGATTACAGTAATAAAAATTAAATGTATGTAAGTCAATAATGTCCCCACAACGCATGGGAACCCAAAGAGAGTGTTTGTGATGTGTGAACCATTTTCAGTCCTAATTTTAGTCCCAGTCAAAACTCCTCCGCATAGTTGATCGTATTCCCCAAATAACTGTACTGTACACAGAGCTTTGCGTGTCACTTGAGGTAAAACTAATCTTTGGGCTGACAACACACTCCTGCCCCAATTCAAATTTACAATGATTTCACGGCTTTGAAAAGACGCATGCCGGCTGTCTGCGCCGTAGTCATTTGTCACTGGTAAATTCCGACTCCAAACAGCGGCTAAGCTCCAGTAAATCCTTTGGTTCTGTCTGACTCATAAAACATTTGGTGAAGATGTTGGCCATTATCATAAACCAGTTAAAGAAAAACAGATGAGGAGGGGTGGTGCCAGAGAAAGTAGGCCACGGTGAGAGAATAGAATTTCGTGTTTGCAGATTTGGGGAGTTGTAATTTGCATACTTATTTTTGTGGGGTGACTAAGATAGCAAAATGTGATTTTCAATTTGGTTATATATGCAGATTCCCAAATTATTATGAATTATGCTGCAGTAGCTAAGATGCAAATGACATTTTCGTTCACTGACTAAATCTGGCTCTGAAATAGGTTAGGGCTAGAATTAGCATGGACTAAATTTGAAACTAGATCAACTAATAATAATTCAGTGGTCACAATTGCTCTGTAAAGTGGTATGCAAGCAGTCAGTTAAAGGGGCACTGTGTAACTTTCTGTCCATGGGGATGTTGGGCGACAGTAGAGTGTTTGTCCACTGATCCGAAGGTTTCCAGTTTAAAACCCGCTCTCGATATAAACATCATCGGTAGAGCGGTCACATCCACCGACCCACAGGTTGGCGGTGCGATTCCGGCTCCCACAGATGAATGCTAGCGTTGTGGGCAAGTCCTTGGGCAAGACACTTGACCCACCTCGCCCCCACTGTCTGTGTACACTGGCGTATGACTATGTATGTGATCGGGCGGGCGGTTCCTTGATGTAAAGCGCTTTGAGTGTCTTGAAATTGGAAAAGCGCTATATAAAAATGTGACCTTTGACCTTTTGTTATTGCTTCGCCTGGAAAGTTCAGCAGCAAACCCGCAAACAGTAAGAATGCATAGTTTTCAATTTTCAACAAAAACCTCTAGAATTTAAAGATACAGTTTCAATGGGGTACTGTACTCGAGGCTAAGCAACATCTCCATGGAGACGAGCGCCAAGAAAGTTGCATAGTGTATTTTTGAATGTGGTATTATGAAAAAAAATAGTTGTCAGCTACATTTAAAGTAGATTTTTTAGTTTTTCAAAATCATAGCATTCTGCAATCACTAACAAATATACAAACTTTTTTTTTCTTTTTTATATTTTATGTTATTAAAAAAATGTAGCCAGCATCTGATTTTTCACCATGTATTTGAGCAAAATTCATTTCCCTCCAGTACACATATATTGTACCGCCGTGCTCTGTCTGCATCTAATTATAACTGTTTTATTGTCAGATAATCACAAAGTGCACTTCTAACATGCTAATTGCCAAACTGCGAAATTTAAACTCCGCGCTTGTCTCTGAAAGTTCTGAAAAGCACTTAGAAACTCATCAAGGTGAATAATTAGGATGATCCAAATGCATAAGATTAGTGAGGAATAACTTTGGACCACTGCAAACCGGTAACTAGTCGTGATCGTGAGCTGGCCCTGTTTATGGAAACACGAGTCATGTCTTAAAAATGTAAAAATTTTTAAGACAAACATACGACCCGCGCTTCCATAAATTCTTCCCTCTTAGATGCTTTCATTTGCGAGGCTGGACACATCAAACGCTCGCACCCATGTGATTACAGCCCAGACAAAAGACACATTAACGGGGAGAGATTAACTAACTGTGAATAACACTGTACCATCAGAACCGACCAGGGAGATTCTACAACAGCTTCAAAAGGAAAACCCGGGGTCGCTTGGCTGTCACTGCACCCTTTCTTTACCCATAACACAGAGTTATATAGACCCCTGCCCTCCTTTTAAAATTACATCATCAAATCGTACAATAAACGATTTGGACCCGTACAGTCTTTTCACAACTAAACACCGTAATCCCTCCTGCCTCTCATTCTCATCCAGCCCTCTCCCTGGCCCCCGATGCTACCGCTACACCTCCTATAATCCACGTCTTCTTTCATTCATTCAAGTGCTTCACTTGGCGAGGGGCGATATGGAAATGCGCCTGCCTGATCAAAGCACTCCTCCCCTGGACGCTCACTCCATCTCTCTCCCCTCGGACCCTGCGCCTGCCAAAGAACCCACTACCGATACAGACATTGGAGCGATCATGCCCAAACACCAATTCGTCATTAAAATTTCATCTCAACAGCACAGGGCCCTAAAGCTCCGGATTGGGTAGTCAGACTGGAGGTAGATGGGTTTTTTTAGGTAGCGGTGCAAGGGAGGAGCAAGAGGAGGAGGGAGATGGAGGAGGAAGATGGAGGAGGAAGATGGAGGATGGCAGAGAGGTGGTTGGAGGTAAGTTGCGAGATGGGGTCATGGCCAGGAGCATGAGAAAGTGTGTCATGTGTGAAGTGTGTCTTTTAGGAAAGAGGTGGAGTATAATATAGGTGAACTTACGGTAATGAAAATGGGAGAAACATGAAGGAGCAAGGGTGGAGTGGTGGGATTGGATTTGTCTAACGTGACAGGAGAAAAAATGTGAGTTGTTTGTAGATCAACCAATCAGCACTTTATTGCATCACTAGCATATTACTTTTTGTAGTACCAATACTCTACTTTACTTTGTTTCCAACGTCAAATCAAAAATCAACAAATATTCAATTATATTACTTCAAATAATCAAAAAATCTAGAGCCGCTGTCATCAACAGTTCAAACCATTTTGTCCAATCTTTTGAATTGTCCAAAATCCTCAAAGTGACCCCATAACAAGAAAAAAACAAACTGAAATTACTGTAAATTACACAAGAACTTAAAGCTATACAATGTAACTTTCTGGAGCTGGCACGTCACCTGATGATTCCATGGAAATAGAAAGTTAAAACTATAGTTCGGAACATTCTCCATGGAGATTGATATGTTTTGTTCTTTTTTTTTTTATGCGAGCCCTCTCACAGTAGAATGCCGTTTGTTTTTTTTTCAACAAAATATCCAAAATGAAAAAAAAAAATGCTTTCATTGTAGTATTTTGTTTGGCTAAAAAGTACTGAGGCCTTTGTCACATGGTCATGGTTAATGGTCATATTTTTATAAACGCACTGCCAACCTGTGAGTCATTGTATCTGACCGCTCAACCAAGGATGTTTACGTCGAGAGTGGGATTCCAACCACCAATCTTTGGCTCAGGGGACAAACACTCTACCAACTGAGCCGCCGTCGGCCTTAAGGTTAACTGCACACATGTTTGTTGATCATTTAGACAAAAATCGTCCTAACCCATTTAGTGAGCAAAACATTTTCCTCGGAATGTCTCTACCATTTCAACTCCAATTTCCATCCAGTGAGATTTCAGCCTGTGACCTCTCCCCGGCGAAACTCCACTCCGCCGTTTAAACTTTGGCCGCGCTCCCTCGCCCTCCATCCAACCTTCTGCACAATAAACCCGCCCAAATCTGCTTTCTCCAACTGTTATGTACCACAAAACTCCCACTTTGATCAACATTCTATCCATGCAAATTCCCTTTCCTTCTCTCTATTGACCGCATTTGGGACAGACAACCAAAATGGAAAAGCATGGAAATTCCCCAAAGATACATTCAATCTTCCTTGGTAGAGCCAGTCAGGCATGGGAGCGGCTCGGATATGAAGCTATTGTCATTTGGCGAAAGTGTCAGAATACAGAGGAGAGGGAGACAGAGCGCCAAATTTGTGTCGCGTGCCAAAAAGCAGGTTGTGCCACGATGCGCACCATTTAGCGGCACTGAGCGATGGACGCCGGGTTAGCTGACAGGGCTAGCAGCTGCAGACAGGGGAACGGGGGAGGGAGTGGGGTATATTGTGAAGGATGAGTGGGGGAATACAGGCGGTTAGCGGAGAGAAATAGGCGTGTTATGATGGGACTATAATGATTTGCTGGTTGTTTTTCAAGAATTTGGCAAACCTCAATTTGAGGACAGTGCTGGTAAAAATATAAAGCCTATAGACGAAGTGCTAATTTAAAGCTGCACTATGTAACTTTTCTGGTGGAGTGTCTCAATAGAGATGTTATTGTTGGCCGTGAATGAAAATTAGAACCATACTTCGGAACATTCTCCATAGAGACGCATTTTACTGTGGAACATTATAGCCATGGAACAACATTTCCATGAAAAAGAGGCCACATAATAAGCGGGTTTGTGGAGATGTAAGACCGTTATTCTCTGCTTTTTTTTTTTTTTTTTAGTTTAAAAAAAAAATTCAGAATTAAAAACATCTATTCACTTTTTTCCAGAGGTTTCGTGGACACTGCTCTCGTCATCCAGGTTGTATCATTTTGTATGGGGCTGTTGGTCTTAAAAGCAAGTAAGTTTTATAGGGACTACAAAGCCATTTAAAGCCTCTCAGAGAATTGGTTCATTGTTGACCATTTTACACAAATCAACCTACTTTATATCAGATTTTAGGGGCGAAACTTTTCTCAAATTCTCCATTGAAATGAATGGGATTCCCGCTTAACCGAAAGTGCCACCATAACGATAAAGGCAAAACCAGGCTGTTAGCTTCATAATGACAATAGCCATACTGTTAATCTTCCATTCCCAGTTAATTTCCTCCACCACTGTTGCCAGCAGAGGGCACCAGACATGTAATCTAAGTGTTCAAATGGAAAGTGGAAGACAAATTTCTATATAAGAACACAACATCAAGCAGCAAACGACAGCATACATCGCCTTAAAAAATCTGCACAAAACATTTTATCTGCCCATTTTCTTAGTGACTGGCTTGGATATTTTTTCTCCACAAACCAAAAACCTGGAATGTAAAAAGTATAGTCTTCTTCCCTATGTCCCTGAGTGAGGTTTGACAGAGCCGACAGTTGTGCTGGGGCTGCAGAGCCTTCAGGAGCAGACTGCAGCTGACACGAGGAAGCCCAGTGTCAAAACAACTGCAGCGTGAGACCACACTGAGAACAACACTGTCTGCAAATACACATATAACACATTATGACATATTATGCAGGTTCTTCGTGCTGAACTATAACATAATGTAGATGATCATTTCAGATTTTCTTCATTGTTAGCCAAAATGTTGCTTTAAAACAGTTAAATAATAGAAACAAATCCACTGACTTCCTGTTCAAAACTGCAGAACTGACAGACCCCACCTGACCAGCCAGCCGCGTTCTGTTCCACAAGGGTCTCGAATCGGGGCTCGAGTCGGGCTGTGGAGTGTGAAAAACCTCCATCCTAACATTGTTGTTTCTGTGCACGCAAATTGTGTTGGTGAGTCCCGGATCCCGATTCACTGCTTCGATTCACACTTGGACTCTAGCTGGTCGTAGCCGTCCCCGTGCTGGGTTGGACAGGCCCCTTACCGCTCCACCAGTCCCGCGAGTTCCATCTGATAGGCCGTGTCTATTAAAACAGCCTGTCTGCCGCCGGCTCGGGACAGCTGGATCCTTCTTTTGCCGCTCGCCACTTGTCAACGGCGTCTCTTGTTACCCTTTAAATCGTTACATGGCTGCAGTGACTTTTGTACTATTTTTCATTGAGACACTTGGTTATTGTAATTATTACAAACTTTGTATAGTTTAAAAATCGTTTGTAATTAGTTAGAGCCCAATCTAGTTAAGCTTGAGCTGTTTATTAGTTAGCATGATAACATGGCTTAAAGCTCACAAGAGTCCATTGTGCGTAATATAGGACCTTTAAAGTAGCATTAGTGTGGACTTGTGGACTTCATTGACAGCAGTGGTAGTCCTCTCTACTGTTTAACATACTGTGGATCGGTCTGGCCTCCGCAGCTCGTTATAAACTGTGTGAATGAAGCTGTGTAAATCGATATAAGCAGAGAGCAGAGCCAGGAGAAAAATGCTGAATATGACGACTTCATTTGGAGAGGAGGAGGAGGAGGAGGATGTCAGCGCCGAAGAGGAGGAGGGGTAGCGTAATGTCTTTATAGAGCCGTGCACGATCAGCAGTACATGTTAAAGCGCGTGTCATTTAATGGTGATTTGCAATTAGTGGCATATGCTAATGATATAAATGGGTTATTGTTCATTTTAATAAGCGGAGGATTCTGGAGAGTTGGAACACAAAGAGAGTTTCAAAGAGTTCTATGGTGTTTATGTGCAAGGTTTGACTGTTAGAAATCCAAAGAAACAAGTTAAAATGAAAATAGACAGATTTGACAAAAATGTGCAAACGCTAATATGATTTATACATTTTAAAATAATGCCAAATGTATTGCACTAGCCATTCTTTATGATGCTGCCAATTAATTCACTTCTAATCACCAAACAAACTGTTGATAATCTAATGTCAATATATTTTGTGTAAAGGACCCAGAATCAGTTCTTTAACTTGGTTGGTCACCTCTGTCACAGTAAATCGTCAACTCCGTCACACATTCAGTTTAACATTACACATTCTATTAGTTATGTTATTTATATTTTTATTATGTGTAACTTAAAGGTCCTATATTACGCAAAATTGACTCTTGTGAGCTTTAAGCCATGTTAGAACGTTGTTACCTCCTCAAAAACATACCAGGAGTTGTGTTTTGTTTCATTCACATGTTTAACACAAACTCTGCATATTTAGGCTGAGTTCTTCTCTCAAACTGAAAACACTCTGTTCCACCTTGTGATGTCATGAAGTGGCAGTTTTCAAGTTAACAGCTCCTTTTACCTTTAGTTCAGTAGAAATTGGCAATTCCAGGGCTGATATTTTCCAAATGATTCTAATGAAGGTGTATGGAAATTAATACTCCACTTCCTGTATTACCCCATGACATCACAAGGTGGAACAGAGTGTTTTCAGTTTGAGAGAAGAACTCAGCCTAAATATGCAGAGTTTGTGTTAAACATGTAAATGAAACAAAACACAACTCCAGGTATGTTTGTGATGAGGAAACAACTTTATAACATAGATCAGAAAATAGCGTAATATGGGCCTTTTAAACACAGATATGACTAATTTACCATTGTGAATTAAAGAGGGGGTATTATTAACTGGTAACGCATAACATATTTAGATCGCCATGTTACTTTTTATTTGAAAATGCTATTAACATTTTTAATAAGTTTCATCTTCATTTTTGAGGGCCTGAGTCTCCCCTCCGTTTGCTCTCTGCCTTAAGTCACTCCCCCTTCAGAGCACTTTCACATATGAAGTTGTAGTGCGTTGTTTTGTATCATGCTTTTGTATATTTACGGAAAATCGCTGAGCGGGAGCATGGGTAACGTAGATTTGTGGGCTGAGCATTGGAATCGTAGCGCTAACCATAAGGAGAGTTCGAAAAGTGTTCGGGAGAGATCACAAGATTACTCAAACATGTTTTCGGTGAGAGAACGTTATAACATGGTAGAAAAGTCGTTTTTGCATAATATTGTAATAATGGGGTTTTTTTGTCTTCAAATGTATTGAGTTTGAGTTTGGTTGACCCCGCCGCACATGCACGGTAAGTAAAGATAGATTTCAAAGACTATTGCCAAAAAAAAATATATATATATAAAAATGACATCAACATTTTTACGCAATGTTCCCTCATTTCCAACTATAGTCCAGTGTTGACATGTGCTGTACAAGGCCAGAGGATATCATGACTGAAAATATGGAAGTCCACTTTGTTTTGTGTTCGCGTTTCCATTCTATGCCCACAAATCTGTCATATGCTCAGAAAAACATGGCCCCCCTCCGCCCTGCTGGACAATGTCTGCTATTGTTCACATGTTTTTCCACTAAGACCTTGGGAGACAAAGGGACATCCATTAACAGGAGCAGAGAAAATAATTAGCTATAGGGCTGTAATGAAGGATTGTCAACTGCGTCATCACTAAGGCTAATGAGTAATGTCTGCCAGTTCATTTATTTTGCATTCTTCCAGCATCTTATTCTCGGTATTAAATGCTGTATAACTTAATATGTGTGTGGGATAGGGTTGTCAAAAGTATGCTGAAAATCAGTACTAAAACTAGCATCGAAACTAGATACTCATTAGAGCAAGTATCGATACTAAAACAGTCACATTCACAGGACAGAAATGAACCTTTCCTGAACGGCTTTAGAAAGAAGAGAGATTACACAGATATAAGGTCACATGGTAATATAAAAGAAAGTACTATGATTTAATGTTGAAAATGATAAAGAGTGGGGTTTTTTTGTTTTGTTTTGTTTTTATTATTATTGTGGTATCGGAATCGGTATTGAGTATCGAGTCTTTTCCTTAGAATGGAAATTTAGTTTGAAATTTTAGTATCGTGACAACACTAGGGCAACACTAAAGAACTAAAGACCACACTGTCCAGAGTTCTCCAAACAAATTACTGCCAGCAGAGGGCGCAAAGACTCCACTCGCAAGCGCACTGAGAACTGAAGAAGTGTAAAGTTAAAAACAACTACCGCTCGTATTGTTGGTTGATGTGTAATGTAATGTGTGTTTCAAAGTCTGCAATAACAAAACATATATATAGGACATTCTAAGATGTTTGGAACTAGTGAAATTAAATATAAATTAATTATAATTAAATCTTGTTTTAATAATTGAAATTAGATAATAAAAAGGTCAGACTTGGAAAACATTTTGGACTATTTGCAGAAATGAATCAGCAATTATGAATTTTCTTTTGCATCATTTATTTAAAGTGGAACTAAACACTAAATCCGCTTTTTGCTACTAAACTGTGTATATGGTATTTAAATGGCAGATTTAATGCCAACTAGGTAAATGTGGAACTTTCTGGCCAAAAACATTTAGTGCGTGTGCTACCTTCAGTGGTCATTGCAATTTCAAGTACTATGTGACATCACGCAAGACTGCCCTGATAAGCCAGGTGTTTGTAATTACAAACACCAAGCAGCAGGGGATGTGGATACCTGTTAGACCAATCACACTGCTCTTTTTATCTCCAGACCCCGCCCCTCCGCCCCCTTCCCTCTCACCTTTAGTCCTCCAGGTACTGCCCAGTTTAGCATCTCTATTTCAAATGTGGTTGTGGGCGGAGTTTAGGTGTTTAGTCCCACTTTAAAACTGAGCAAATTTTCATTTACAGCTACCATTGCAGAGTCACACTCACAACCTCTTTAAATTTTGAAAAAAATACACACATGCAAAATGCCCACACTCCAAAATATGCAAAATAAAAAGTCTTAAGGCTGCTGGCCAGGCTATGTAAGCTTCCATCCAAATTATGAACATCCCTTGAAGGACATTCTGCTACATAGAGATATGGAGCCTTGGAAACATTGTAATTTCACAAGCACAAATTTGCATTCTCACTGCTCCTCTTGAAAATTTGACTTTGAACTTAGATTAAAGAGGAGGCATTACACTTCTATGGGGTATTCATTACTAAAACGTAACATATTTGGATCACCATGTCACCTTTTGTGGGTTTGTAAGGAGGGTTCGAATAGAGCCCAGGAGAGATCGCAAGATTACGCAAACATGCATGGATGACATATACAGCCTCTTCGGGCTCTTCATGTTTTTGATAAAGGAACAACGTTAGAACATGGCAGACAGGTCCAAAAAGTTGATTTAGCACAATACCCCTCTTTAAAATGATAGCAGTTTTGTTGCCAATGGAATTCCAAGTGGAGATTACATCTACTTTTCAAATCAATTGTAATGGAAATTGATCCCAAGTATGTGACAGACAGTTTTATGGTAAGACTAGGGAAAAATGGGTGAGTAATTTTTATTTAACAAGTCTCCTAAAACATTTGCCCTGGATCCAGAAGACGCTTCAGTACTGCCCAAAGATGTGCGTCTGGTCACTGTTGAATCTCTCTGTTTTCAAATGGTTGTGATTGACAGGTGGTGAATCAGGGACATGCGTGGTCTGTCCATATCAAAACAATTATGGCTGCTTACAAGAAAAAAAAATAAAGGAAAAAAATACCACAGGGGACTGAAAAACATTGAGAACGAAGCACTAAACTCTGAGAGAACTTTGACTTTGTTCTAAATGATAGGCGACCAATGAGGTGCTTCGTTTCACATGCGTCACTGAAAAAAGACAAATCTAACTGCACGAACACGTTTGGTTCTGACTCGAGACGCGGCAAAAACATTAGTGAAGACATTTTTCTGGGGTTCCAACAATTTAAACAAACTGGATAGATCAACAAGGACATTTGGAGACTGTAGCGCTCAAATTTTCGAATAAAAAAATAAAACAGTTATATAACTAAAATTGATTTGAAGAATAAACCTTGTCAAAAAAGGTACAAAGAGATTGTGTGTTGTCTGCTGGAGTGGAATGGAAGGATGAGAATATAATGAAGAAAACATTCGTCAATAGTTGATATTCGTCATGTTAAATTAATGTCCTGCTTAAAAACCTAAAAAACTCCACACTGACTCTCAAACATATTACAAATGAAAATTAAAATTAAATATAAACTTCACTGATTTTAATTCTCCCTACTCCTCTACTGAGAATTATATTATTTGGCAAGTTTCATTTTTTAACCAGCGCTCGTGCATTGAAATGACTTGTGAGTGCATTGATACGGTGCTGTGATTAGGCAGTGACAGGCTGAGTCTCGGTGGAGTGTTATAGTTCCATTGGTTATGAGGTGGTGATGTGTCTGCGGTCTTTGAAGGGCCCCTGATGCAGCCTGCGGGGCCCCATCCGCTGGGAGCCCTCATTAAACCAGGCTCTACAATCCACAAAGTCTAAGGCCTCGAGAAAGACCCAAATCCAGACTGAGGGGACTGGATTATGTCTCAGCTGACGGGATATGTCACGGCAAAAGATTGTTGGTTTATTGCTAACACCAACTGTGAAAATAGTTCTTCTATGGGAGAACATACCTGGTTTGGTCTCGGTTCAGTCCTTAGACTTGGTTTGGACCTGTTGTAGTCCTGCTTTAGTTCTGGTCTAGTCCAGGATTAGTTCAGAATTTAACTAGAAGTGTTAACATGCTCTTGGTTTGGTCCTGTTTGAGTCTTGGTTTAGTCCTGGTCTAAACCATGTTTAGATAGGAGTTCAGAGACAGTTTAGTCACAGTTTTGATGTGGTGAACCTGAAATTAATAAAATTTTCTTATTATATGTATTATGCATTTAGGTATAGTAACATATGCATTCCAACCCTGATATCGTCTCTCAGATTTTTCAAATATTTGACATTAAAACCAGAAAATTGCACTCAAAAAAAACCCACACACACAAAAAAGTTTAAAACAAATCAATCAATTTAAATAAATCAACAGCGCAAGTTTGTCTCACGATATAGTATCAGCACATATATAAACTGAAAGTGAAAAATAGTGCGTTTGGCTTCGACCGACACTACAGCAGATTTCTAGTGTGACTGGGCAGACCCATTCCCGGCTCCAATCGATACCATGCTTTATTCCCTTTCTTTTAGCAGAGATTCAATTCCATATGAAATGTAGTGTTTTCCCGAGGCACTTTTAATTATTATACAGTTACTGAATCATAATAAAAATTGGATATAATGACTTCCTGTCCAGAATTACTTCCCTTTTCCCTAGATACTGCCCATGCCTGCAGAAATATCATCATAAACTAAATAGCCAATATGGAAAATCATCTTATCAATCTAAATAATTTTCACATTTTTATCATTCCCGATCGCGCCGCCATCTTTGTTTTGCATCTCTCTCATCGCCCGCAGCTCTTGGCTCAGTTCCAACTCGAATTTTCTGAAACTGACCTAATTTGTGGCGCGCACTGCAGGCTGCTTTGTACTTTTCATTTTCGCTTAAATAATTGATTTGAGCGTTCGTTGCTCGTAAGCTTTCCCACAGCTCGGTGATGGAGACTCGAGCTGTAGCGCCGTCATAAATTCAGAAAGATAAATATGCAGTAGCTGTTGTCGTAGTGTGATCACAGGATATACTGGGCAGGGATTCCTTTAGAGAGCTCAGCGTTAAAGGCCCGGTACACAATGTTTGTCCATATATTTGAGTAAAATTGTTCTTGCACCAGCACAGATATATTGTATAAGCAGCTCTTGAGGTCAAAATGCATCTAATTAGAAAGCATAGTATTTTGATTATTCCAATAATCAGGAAGTGTGCGTTAGCATGGTAGTTGTTGTTAGCTGTTGTTAGTTGTTAACTCCACTCTCATCTCAGAGTTGTGAAAAGAGCTTATAAACTCATGATGGTGAATGATTAGGATGCTCAGAATAAGTGAGGAATAACTTTGGACCACTGCAAACTGTTTAAAATAAACTAGCTTTTTTCATGTTTATAAGTAAAAATAAGATGTACAGGCTTTTAAAAGATCAACTTCAAAGTTCAAGTCATATTTTAGGAGAACAAATCAGTTTTAAACCCCAATACAGTAAACCAACTAAGGCAAGTTCATCTGTACACAACAATTTGTAATTCAAAGTGCTTTACAGAATAAGAAAAATGCATAAAAAACATAATACAGACTAGTAAAAAACATCATTATAAAACAAATTTTAAAAGAGAAGAGTCCAAAAAAACCTTTCAGTTATATTCGCAGCTAAACAGAACTATTTTGAGCCTGGATTAATATTATTTATTCCAAACTATGCACCAAACTCAAGATCTGAAGATGGGTCCAGGTTCAATCACTCATCATGAGCCACTTACTGAGCAAAAGAGAAACATTTTATTATGACCCAATGTCTTCGGTTCAATGAGAGTAATAGTATTAATTAAGAATAACATCATTGGCTAACATGTACTGTACATGTGTAGAAAGCTTGTAAGCTACACACATGACAGAGCTGACAGATAGAGTGACTCCTTGGTTAATAGTGTCGTCTGGCAAAGGGAGGTGTGACTGAGGAGCTGAGTGAAGCACGGTCCTGCTCACAAACTTCTGTTAAATGTCCCGTACCCCATTTTTTCCATGTATCTGAGCAAAATTTGTCTTGCCCAAGTACAGATATATTGTATACGCAGCTCTTGAGGTGTTGCATCTAATTAGAAACTGCGTGTTTACATGCTAGTTGTTGTTAGCTTTACCATCACGGGCAAAACTCCGCACTGGTCTCCGAGATTGGTGAAAAGTAAACTCATTGCAGTGAATAATTAGGATGCTCAGAATGCATTTTCAAGTTATTAAGATGATAAAAAAGAAGGTACAGCGCCTTTAATACATTAATAACCAAGTAGTTGTAGTGCAAAGAACACAAAAGTCGAAGTGGTTCAACCCATTTTCCAGCTAGTGTCACAGACAGCTCCCACGTGGTCCAGCCCAACCCAGACCCTTCTTGCTGTGAGACCTGAGTGCTAACCAAACACAGCAACAGTGAACAGTTGGTCACACACATTCTGGTTCTCCTCCCCTGGCTCTTAGTGTCTGAATTGGGTCAGTATGTCACAGTTTTGTAGAACCACCATTTCCCACTGTGTTTTCATTCCGTTCCCACTGCGCTCTGAGCCGGAGTCCATTAATCTGCTGTATGTGCCCTGGATACCTCTCCAGACTGGATTTAGTGCTGTAAACGAACTAAACACCAACTGCAAACTGTTGCTGCGGATTATATTAGCTTTTTTGGCAACACTTTATAATAACTTTTTAATAGCCTTTATAAAAATTGACTTAATTCATAATGAACAAATCGTTTATTAAGAACGATTCAGGCTTAGTAACTACCTAAAGGCGCTGTACCTAGTTCATTTTAACAGTTTGCAGTGGTCCAAAGTTACCCCTCACTTACCTTATGCATTCAGAGCATCCTAATTATTCAAGTCCATGAGTTTCTAAGCACTTTTCACAACCCTCAAAGACATGTGCAGAGTTTTACAGCGGCGGTAAAGCTAAACAACTAGCATGCAAACCTGCACTTCCTGGTTATCAGACAATACAATTCTTTCTGATAAGATGCAGACAGCACACAGGGGTTTTACTTTAGCCTCAAGAGTTGCTTATAAAATATATCTGTACTAGGGTAAGACACATTTTGATGATATATATGGGGAAAAATTGGGTAACACATAACCCTAAACTCGAGATAGGGCCGATAATTGCGCTTTTTGCATATCAGCTATCGGCGTTAACTCTCCTGCCTTGGCCGATATTTGATTTGGGCTCACCATTTGCTGCAAAAAGTTTTATTTTAACACTTAAGTGCAACGATGGCCTTCACATAATGAGATTACACAGCTACATTATGGGTTAGCAGTAAAAACAGGGTTGCAGATGTCTAAAAATAATTTCTGTTGAGATTATTTTTCCTTATTACAGTAAAATTATGCACAGCAGTAAAACGTATAGACAGTATTTATGTTAGTATTCATTTCAAACCATATATTCATGGGGAAAATGATCAAAATCAGCTCTACATATCAGCTCAAAAATATCGGCAAAGCTTCTCGACCATCGGTTTCTCTGATTTTAAACAAACGGTATCGGCATCGGCCATGAAAAGACCCATATCACTCGATCTCTACCCTAACCCTAAAGTCTTTGTTTGTGCTTTATTAAAACTAAGTGTAGTTATTATAAATTGTACCATTTTTCTTTCTCTTCATTGTGAAAATATCGCTGTTTTCTAAAAGTATTTGTACTCTGTTTGAGAATAAAACTAAATCAGCACAGCAAGTCATCCCAAAAGCAGCAGTTATTACTACATAATGATACGTTTGCATATGTGATTTTTGTTGTGTTTTACACCCTGTATATTGCCATCGAGTTGCTAGAGGCTAGAAAACATTTGAAATTGCAAGTTTAAAATATTCTTCAAACTTAGCGTTAAAAGATTCAGTTGCCTCGCTGTAAGCTGCTGTACAAGAGCTCATATCTTTTAACTTGGTAATGCACGCGGCAAGTACACCCGCTATCGCTAGCAATTTTCACCCTTCCAAATAGCTCCATTTCTCAAGTAATGCTAACACGTGTATCGCTGTAGCATCTTACATGATTCTGCTAAATAAATCCCAACTCAATACAAACACATGCAAATGTACAAAGCGCCCGCGGACTGTGGGTAGCCTGCCTGACACCTCCACTGCAAGCGCTGATAAAAAATTTAGTGCTTTTGGGGGGATGTTACCGCGATGATAAGAGCCCCCTCCCCTAATTAGACTGAGTGGAGTGGAACCCGCATCCCCCAGCAGAGAGAGGGAGAGAGAGGGAGAGAGGAGAAGGGAGGGAGGGGGAGCAGGATAGAGAGAGGGAGTGAGAGGATGAAGGGATGTTTGAAATGTTAAGACGCAACTGACTGTCGGAGGCCCAGGTAAGAATGGTGCAGACTGTGAGTGAGTGAAAGGAAGGGTGTATAGAGGAGAGAAAGAATTATTGAAAATCTATCTGTTTAAAATCGATTTATCGCTCTCTATCTATCTCTGAGTTTGAGGTGTGTTTATGACATATGGGAGCATAAGTAAACTTTAACCATGGTGTGCTGTATTAACATTTACAGAATTCGCCTCCTTCTAAAAACTAAAAATATGAAATGTTAACCTGAAATAATTGTTACCTTTTGCCATTTTAATATTATGTTGATCCAAAACAAATATATGTATATTTTTGTTAATTTTAAAGAGACTGTATGTAAGATTTTGATTTTATCTTCTATAAACATGATGTAATTGTGTCCACAGATATGAGGTAGACATGTTTGAATGAAAAGTTTTTATTGATAACAATTGTAATGCTGATTTATTTTATTTATAAAAACACCAGACATGATTACCAAAACAATTATCCAATCAGAAAGCAGAATGAGCCTCACATGACTCTCTCAATTCGGTTGCCAGTTTCAAAGCTGAAATCCAAATGACTCTCTCAATTCGGTTGCCAGTTTCAAAGCTGAAATCCAATTGGTTTAAACCTAAAAGTATCACTAAACCCCAGCACCTGCAGCCAGTCATGAATCAGTGCTAGTGCAGCCTCTGCAGCTCAGTGCGTGAACTCTGGAGCTTCTGAGATTTTTTTCCGAGATTTGGATGAATGGATTTCATTTGTGACATAACCTAATCCAAGTGTTCTGAAAATGAATGCACAGCAGTTCAATTTGCAAATCGTTAAAAACTATTCAAGGATCGTAATGTATTAAAACCAAAGCTAAGGGAGCCATTTAAAGCAAAACCCATCTCCCCCAGAGGGAACAGTATAGGACTTGTTAACCATGACAAGTGCCCTCTCATCGGGCTCCCAAACGCACCATAATCGTCTGTCATATTCTGTAATGTCATTCCCCCTTTGATCACGTTAGACAAATGGAACGAGGTAGTATGGACACAAAAATGAATTACCCACCGGTGCTATAACGCACAGTCCATTCTCCTCCATTAACTATTCATTATCTTTTTATGAAATCCAACAACAGCAGCTAACATGCCCCCGGATGCATATTTACAGAGAAAATGTACAAGCTAGCGTAGCGGGCTAAACTGAGTGGTGATGAGTGGAGATATTAGCGTGGTAGCAAATGAAGGAGGTAGCCGTTAGGGGCACATCCGCGGAGTCATGGAGTCAAAGCATTAGCGCGGAGTGGTAGGCGGGAGTCGGCCGTGGATGCCATCAGCAGACAGTTGATGATGGCTGGGAGTGGGCAGGGCAGCGGTGGAGGCTAATGATAAGAGAATGAAGAGATGTGGGTGTGATTGGCAACGCGGTGAATGAGGCAGAAGTTTGTGTACTGAGAATAGAGAGCTAAAAATAAAACGTAGAAAAAGTGGGTTGGGAAGCAATGAGATTTCCCCCGAGCGCTAAACGTGACAAAAATACCACCAAAATAATTCATTCACTCCACACCTAGCGACGGTTAGCTACTACGATAGCCACAGCTGTCCTGGGGTAGACTAACAGAAACGGGCTGCCAATCTGCTCCATCGACTCCTCTGACAACCGCCGATCACTCAAACACACGTCACATTCATACGAGGTGAAGTGAAGTGTCTTGCCCAAGGATGGCGCACTGGCAGAGTTGCTAGCACTCACACTTCACAGCAAGAAAGTTCCGGGTTCAACTCCCAGGCCACTGAGCACTCCGGTTTCCCCGATCAACCCAAAAACCTCCAGCAAAGATAGTCCTGACCAAGCGTCCTGACGGGTTGCAGCTGCAGCACTTGGATGAAGGATGGGTCAAATGCAGAGAATAAATAATAAAGCATAACATCACCCAAACAGCTACAGTAAGCAATGATACAAGCTACGATGGAACTAGTGACTTTTGAGTTTGCGGGTGAAATGTCCAACCACTGAACAACTGCCTCAAAAATAAATGAGAACTTCGTTACTAGGGAGTTTGAATTTATAATGAAATTTTTGAATGGTGAACCAACACTGAGACAGGCAACAGTGGTGCAGGATACGTTTGTCTTAAAGGCAAGGCAAGTTTATTTGTATAGCACAATACGTACACAAAGTACTCAAAGTGCTTTACAGAATAAGAAAGACATTAAAATCACAATACAAACAATTAAAAACATAAATAATCACACATAATCATAAAATGAACATTAAAAGAGA
>KN481060.1:30502-54013 GCA_000787095.1 Periophthalmodon schlosseri
GTACTTCCTGGTTCTAGTCAGGACCCGAGCAGCAGTGTTCTGGATGTACTGCAGCTGTCTTAACGCTCGTTTGGAGAGGCCAGTGAACAGGCCGTTACAGTAGTCTAACCTACTGGAGACAAATGCATGGATAAGTCTCTCCGAGTCTGGTTTTGACAGTATACAGACCTAAAAGCAGACCTTTTATGCAAAATCGACTTGTTATAGCTGTTTCCACTCAACATTTACTCACCCGAAGTTGTATTTGGACTGATCTCTACATGTTTGAGTGATCTTTAATCGCTTATTTTGAAGACGTCAATCCCCGTTTTCACCGCCACCTGCATACGCCCACTGCTTTGTACTTACTCCGTTCTCTAGTTTTTTTTTCTTAATCAATGATATCTGTAGGATTCGGCAGCGCTGCATAGTCAAATGAAAAAAAAATCCTTGCTCGCTAGTGTGATGTGCAGCTATCCATAGGAGGTTCTGACTCTTTGACGTGATGACGTTTACGGCGATATCAGCTCCCAATGGGCTCTGCAAGTTTTCTAAGCAGAAGTCAGCAGATTTGTGTCTTTTATTAAGTTGTTTTAGATGAATATTGCGATTTAAAATGTGCAAATTGTAACATAACGCTCCACGGGTGTCACAGATTGAAGCTATACAGCAGACACAAGCACAATAGGTCTGCTTTGAATATTTATTGAATTACTCGTAGAATAGTTGAAACCAATGTAAGATGCTGCGAATTCAGGTCAAGTCAAAACTGTGTTAATTTGTTTGTGTAAAGTGGATTGAGTTCGAACAGAAACAAAGACGTGAGTATAGTGATAAGCAGAACTCGTCAGCTCTTCAGTTCCCCATGGAGGGTGCTCACAGGCATGTTTAATATTTCATATACTTTTCACTCAGAAATATTTGCCCACAAAAACGCTTTGGGTTTTTTGGAGTCGAGGTTTAGAGATGAGTCTGGAAGAGAACGTGACAAGCAGCTCTGAAACAACTGATGAAATAACCTTTACCTAAGGTGGGTAAAGTGGCTATTGTACTGTTACTTAAAATAATATTACTCAAGTAGTGGCCCAAAAAATTACACAAGTTAGAGTATGAATGTATAAAAAGAATAAAATTTGAAGTTAGGGGACAGAAACACAAAATAGATGGCTTGTTACTATAAAGTGTAAGTACGACCTACCTCTACTTTCTATAGATATTACTTTTAAAAATATAATTCCAAAATGTTTTCTACAAAGCCCATTTTTTTTGCATTTGCTGCGTCAGTAGTTGTGTTTAAGAAATGCCACGAAATCAAAACTAAACATGAAATTTTAAATGTTTTTTTTCATTGTAACTTTTAGTAAAAATATGTATTGTTGTCCACAGGCGTAAACTTTCATTTTAAATTAAAACACTTTAATACATTGCATTCTGATCCCTTGAATGTACTTAGTTCTGTCGGTTTCTGCAAAGTTGAATTTTAAATAACAAAAAAATAACAGTGAAATGGCTTCAAGAATTATGATAAATATAATAAAAGATTGAAGTATAATTGTATGTAATGAACCGAGGAGGCTGCAAATGTTGTTGTGTATTATTCAACTTATACGTATCATGGTGTTTTTGATGAGGAGGGATTTTACAGTTTAGTGCCTTCAGCAGTTGCCAGATTAGACCATTTCTCAGGCGTTAGTGGATGTTGGACCGCTGTGAGGAGCTTATGGGAATGTCTAAAGAAAAGTAGACTTGAATGCGGTTAAATGCTTGTCCAATTTCCATCCTGGATAGCGCCCAAACCAGGGCAAACTGAAGTGGCAAATATAAGTATCTGCTGAGTGAAATTATTTTTTTTATCTAATAATGACAAAAGTTAAGGCGCACTTGTCCCTGTAGAGAAAAATTTGGCCTCTGCATTTGACCCATCCTTCGACGGCACCGCGGTAGTCTATCCGGGTTCTGCCTATGGTGCGTGTTCTGGGATGAGGGGGGAAAAACCGGAGGGCCCGGAGCAAAACCCACCCAGACACAGAGAAACATCAACCTCCACACAAAGGCCTGGGTGACTCGAGACTCGAACCCGGATATTACATTTGCCTCAACATTTAATTGTATTATTGAATGACTGGGCACAAGTTTTAATTGGGTGAACAGAGAAACCAACCTGAAGCTCCAACAATCCATTATCTCTATGGCTTTGGTTCCCTGGGTTGCTGGTTCAAACCCAGACTGTGCAGCCACTCAATTGTTTCAACTAGCATAACAGCCAGCCTTATGCTAGTTGTTTATCTTGCATTTTCAGAGAATTTACCCATGTTATAATCAAAAACATACCAAAATATACAATTTATTTTTCCACTAAGACCTGTTTGAGTAATCTGTCTCCATCTTCATCAACTGCTTGATCAACTGCTTATCTTGAGGTAATCCATGAAGCTCCTTTGTGTTTTTAAATTCCATACCTTTTCACCGGAGTCAATCTTACATTTTTGTGTTCAAATTGCGTGCTCTGACTAAACAGAGCAGAGCTTAGCGGATACAGGGACATCTACAGGTCACCCCACAAAAGGACGGGTCAAGTGCAAACGGTTGAAGCACATCTCAACCTTGTCCATTTGTTCCAAAACAGAACATCTGACTTTCTTCTTGCTAAAATTTCCGGCCATGTTATTTTTTTGTTATTTTTCAGGTTATGTTTTATGCACTCACTTGTCCGCAATGATAACAAAAAAAACATTTCTAAAAACAAGAATCGCCATCCACCGTTGCGAAACAGCAGGATACTTCCTTGAACTCGCATTTACCTCAATATGAACTTTTGTACTCATATTTTCCTGAGACAAGTGGCCATTTATTACTGTGTTTTTTACAGTGCGCAGTATTTTAGAATGGAGATTTGAATGCACCTATAAAAAAGCCAGACTTATCTTTTCTAGCAGACACAATACGGTTTATTTATTTGGATGTTTTGGTTATTGTCTCCGCGTGACCCAGGATTCACTCCACATATGGGTATTAGCATTACCCATATGTATGCAGCCTTTGAAAGTCTATTCACCGCGGATAGGGACAGGATTGTGAAAACAGCAGCAATGATACGGATTGTTAGGTCCCACTACAGTCAAATGTGGGTTATGGAGCTATATTATTGTGGTTTTCAAAGCACTGGAGAATTTGATGCTTTCTTATTTGAAATGTATTTAATTTTGAATCCCCATTGGTTTAAAAACGGCACTAAAGCGTCTTTCAAAACACGCTGTCCTCTTCTGCTTTAGAATTGTTCAACATAAACTACTTAAATATTGTATTTTTAATAAATCCATTTTCACAATTGTTAGCAAAAATCGAAATAATTAAATGTACTAGGGCACATATTTCACATATTTCGACTAATTAGTTTGTACAGATATTTTTTTTGTGTGTAAGTTGTTACTTAAAATGTTTCATAAGTTAATTCTATACAGTGGACCAAAAAGTTACACAGTGTATCTTTAACATGTAAAATGGAAAGATTCTTAAATTAAATTGTTGCCGATACAATGCATCTATCTGTGAGTATCATGTTCACAATGATCATGATGCATTCAAATTCAAATACAAACATTCTCTGTGAAAAGAAAACACTGTAGCAATGTACGTGACCTGATTTTTACTAAATGTGACCTTTTTAAAGGTCCTATATTACACAAAATTGACTCTTGTGAGTTTTAGGCTATGTTATAATGTTGTTAGCTCCTCAAAAACATCCCTGGAGTTGTGTTTTGTTTCATTCACACATATTTGAGTAACGTTGCATTATTAGTCTGCCTACATCTCCAAATGCTCTGTTCCACCTTGTGATGTCATGAAGCAATAGTTTTCAATTTAACAGCTACATTTTACCTTTAGTTCAGTAGAGACTGGCAATTCCAGATTCCAGATTCCAAATCATCCAAATGATTCTACTGAAGGTGTATGAGTTTAAAAACACAGCGGAGCACTTCCTGTATCATCACATGACATCACAAGGTGGAACAGAGTGTTTTCTGTTTGAGAGAGGAACTCAGCCTAATGATGAGGAAACAACATTATAACATAGATCAGCAAATAGCGTAATATGGGCCCTTTAAACAGTTTGCTGTGGTCCAAAGTTATTCCTCACTTACCTTATGCATTTCAAACATCCTAATTATTCGCTACGCTGAGTTTATAAGCGCTTAACACAACTTTCAGAGGCCAGAGCGGAGTTTGCCGTCACGGTAATGCTAACAACAATTAGCATGCAAAATACGCACTTTCTAATTATCAGACAATAAAACACATTATAATTAGATGCAGACAGCACACAGAGGACTTCTTTTGACTTCAAGAGCTGCTTGTTCAGTATATCTGTACCGGGGCAAGACACTTTTTGCTCAAATACATGGAAAACATTGGGAACAGGGCCTTTAACACATGACATATCGATGACTTTGTTTCTTCAGGAGATAACATCGTCAATTTGTTAAAACTTGACATTTACTGCATCAAATGAATCTCCGCACCACCAATGCTTTTGTCTCATGCCCCTCAGCTCTTTCAGAATGTCAACGCTTCATATGGACTTCAGAAAGTTCAAGTACGGAATATTTTATGCAAGTACTAATGATTTGGAAAAAGGAAAAAGCTGAAAAAAAAAAGAACATATCACAAAATGTTTTTAAAAAGTTGGAAAGTTCCATCATAAATCACACCAGTTTGTATGAAAGTTTGTATTCTGGATTGGAAAAATGTTTCATTCAGCAGAACAAAGATCTTAAGACTTTATTAAACCAATATTTTGATTTTTTTTTACTCCACCAATGCCAGTGGGATAACAACAACTCCAGGTAAGAGTTGTTTTCTTTCTTTGATTTCAGGCTGTTTTGCAAAAGTGCAGGAATCTGTGAGTTTTTCTTTTCACAGCTATTCTTCAGTTAAAAGGATCGATCTTTTGGGTTGGTATGTGGATGATGCACTGCAGGCAAATCAACAATGAAGCCAAGAAGTGGGAATCTTGACTCTAGCACAGAATTTAGGTGAATATCTCTTCTTCTATATACAACTTGATGACGTAACAAACATAAGATTTAAATTAGGATGGAAACTGAATAACACAGACAGAATCAGCACATGAAGAAAAGCACTGAACACTGTAAATCAAATGGCCTGAGTTTGAACCATGAGTGAGGAACACAAACGTGCCGCCTCACTTAATAATGTTGTCCCATAAAGAAACAACAGGCCGATGCTTTGTTATGGTTTTTACCCGACAACGTGCTCAATAGAACTCGGAGTCGAACGCCGAAGTGTCCATATAGATGCATTAGCAAAAACAATATAAAACGTAAACATAAGAGCCACGGAACAACCTGATAAGAAGCTGCTGGGTCACTAATGCTAAACACATTTATTGCACTAGAATAAGTTTACTATTCAGTCTAAAGAAGATATATTGTGCTTGTGTCTGCTAAATAGTTATAATCTATGACACCCGTGGATCATTATGACCAATATTGACCTAAAATTACTTCACTAAAGAGAAACCCGCTGACTTCCACATTACAAAACTGCGTTGCCCAATGGGAACTGACGTCGCAGTAAACGTCATCACAACAAAGAGTCGTGTAGTTGTCGGCTCCTCGTATGGATAGCTGCAGATCACACAAACGAGTAGCAGATTTTTTTCCATTTGTACCAAAATGACTACGCAACGCTGAATTCTATGAGTATCACCGATTAAGAAAATAAAATTGAATTCTATAGTATCACCGATTAAGAAAATAAAATTGGAGAACGCAGTAAGTAAGAGCAGTGGCCATTTGCTGGTGGCGGTGAAAACGGGGGTAAATTGGAGCAATGACGTTTTGAATAAAGATCACTTAAACATGCAGGAATCATTCTAAATACAACTTAAAGTGGGTAAATGATTAAAACATGATTAAAAACTCGATTTTGCATAACAGATCTGCTTTAAGAAGTCAAGTGTAAAATGTATCTAAATGTATCTTCCATTCCTCAGGCTGGTTGTGACTCCACTACTAATACAAATACTCTTTTCATTAACAGCTATGCAGTCTGAGTAAATGACGTTCCAAGAATTAGAATAAATATCTAAGGTATGACTCCAAAATATGTTGGAAAACTATACACAATCTCTGATGTCTTTCCAATTCCTTTTAAAAGTTCCATTTATTCTCCAGAACACCAAAGCTGTGCAAAAAATGACAGATGAAAAAATTTAAGTCATCATTTCTTTGTCATTAACTGGTTAAATGAGATATTAACACTGATGAGCAGCATAAATCCAGTCCTGGCATTTGGAAAGAAATATGGGACATTTGCGAGCTCCAGATGTAATGGTGGGTTTGAATGGGCCTCCCTCCCTGTATTGATCGACTTTTGACAAAACCTCTTCATATTATCGACAAATTCAGTGGAGCAGTGTGCCAACCTCCTCCAGGAAATATCCATTTTCATATTCACTCAAGTCGTCAATTTAAATGAGGGAACAATCTTCAGCGGCTCAGACGGACTTATGAGCTGGTTTTACGCTGTACAGAAACGCCATGGTGCTTTTGGTGGTGTGGATGTTGACAACAGGCAGAAAAGTTCCTATTTACAATGTATAGAATTTTGTTAGTTTTTTATCTCAAGGATTATAACCCCGAGAGTTCAATGAAACGATGGGGACTACTACCAAGTGACATTAACCCAATGTACCCAAGTTTTTCCCAGGAAATACATTACAATTAGTTTTGCTCTAATACAGATATAAAACCAGCTCTTGGGGTCTGGTGTCTGAATTTAATAACAAAGCATTTTTATCCTCTACAAACCAGGAAGTGCGCTCTTAGCATGCTAGTTCTTGTTGACTCTGACTCTGCAGTTTTAAAATCATCACGGTCAATAATTAGGATGCTAAGAATGAGTTGAGAAAGTGAGGAGTAAGTTTTCACCCTTTTAAGGGGGGCTATGAGGGGGACTATGTCTCTCGGCTGGCCTGGGAACGCCTTGGGGTCCCACTGGAAGAGCCGGAGGAAGTGTCTGGGGTGAGGGTAGTCTAGGAGTCCCCGCTTAGACTGCTGCCCCTGCGACCCAGCTCTGGATAAGCAGAAGAAACTAGATGGATGTATGGATAATAGAAATAAACTTTTGACTACTCGCTAATTCATCTACTACTAAAATAATCCTTAGTTGCAGCCCTAATTCTGTCACCTTATTTTTAACGCGCATTTTGAAGTATTGTATAACTAATGGGAAATGCAAATGCCAAAAATTCATAACAGCAATAATTTTGATGCAAATTTTGTTTACATTTACGACCAGGAGAACTTCAGAGTGCTTCCTTACACCAGAATGCTACAGTATGTTAAAGGTCCTATATTACACAAAATGGATTGTTGCGAGCTTAAAGTCATGTTACCTCCTCAAAAACATACCTGGAGTTATGTTTTGCTTCATTCACCAATGTTTGAGTAATCCTGGTTTATTAGTCTGTCTACATCTCCAAAGCTCAAAATGCTCAGTTCCACCTTGTGATGTCATGATGCGGTAGTTTTCAAGTTAACAGCTCCTTTTACCTTTAGTTCAGTAGAGATTGGCAATTCCAAGGCCGAAATTATCCAAATGATTCTAGTGAAGGTGCATGGAGTTTGAAAACACAGTGGAGCAGTTCCTGTATTACCACATGACATCACAAGGTGGAACGAAGTGTTTTCTGAGAGAAGAACTCAGCCTAAATATGCAGGATTTGCGTGTTAAACGTGTGTAAATGAAACAAAACACAACTCCAGATAGGTTTGTGATGACATAGATTAAAAAAATATATAATAACATGGGCCCTTTAAATTGTCTACATATAATTTCTCCAGTACTTTTAATGCACAGACCTTAAACCATGACATAGCACTAGCTCACTTACAAAGACATACCAACAAGTCCGCGTATAGTGTCATAAACAAGATCTCTATGGAGCATAAAAGCACTAGCACTTGTACTTACACTGGCCCTTTGTGTAGCACTAAAAGGCAATGGCTCACATTGTGCTGGAGTTATAGTTGTTAACTCTCTTTTCTTATTTCAAGGACACTTAAGTGAGCCGACAGCTAGTTTAACAGTAAATATAAGAGACTTCTCAATGGACGGCTCTCACATTACAAAGCTATTTCATCATTCTGCACCACACAGCCACTCAGAGCAGAGAGTCACACTTGTTACGAACACTTCGTGCCAGTGCTGTGAAATAGAGCTTGGGAAAGGGAGGCTACACGGAGGTTCAGGGCATGAATGGATTTGTAAGACTAAGGTTTGGAAGTGAAAGTGAGAGTTTGTCCACTAGCAAGAGGATAGTGAGGTCATTTTTAAGGCTAAGGTACGGCATTTGACCCATCCTTCAATGTCGCTGGGGCAACCTGTCAGGAGCAGTATTGCAGTGCCATGCCCGGGGACCCATCTCCGTGATTTTGCTGGCTTGGTCAGGACTACCGTAGCTGGAGGATTTTACCTATGGTGCAGGTTAGTGGTCACATGGTAAACGCTCAATGCCAACCTGTGGGTCAGTGGGTCTGACCGTTCTACCAGTGATTGATGTTTCATGTGGAGAGCAGGATTTGAATCTACTTTCAGATCAGTGGACAAACACTCTACCAACTGAGCTACTCTTGCATGTTTTGTGTTGGTGGGGGATATTGGAGTACCCAGAGGAAACCCACACAAACATGGTGAGAACATGCACATTTTTAAGGTTTAGGTGTCGTTATTTGTAGCCTTGGGTAAATTTGGTTTGCATTTTCTCCAAATTCAGAACCTTCTTGCTGTGAGGTGAGAGTGCTACCCCCCATGCTGGTCACAATATGTTGTTGGTTGAGATTGGAAGGGCATCCGGTGTAAAATAGGTCATCTGCAGGTCATTTGGACACCCCAACTGAAAAACTGATCTTACAACTACTTCAGTCATATCAAATTCATATTTAAAGACAAAACTTCTCTGATGGTGGGTACGTAAACAGGTTACTTCCATAGGCCAGCTTTGCCTGCAGTATGACATTAAATATATCTATCTCCATGGAGACAAGCAGGTGACAATATTAGGTAACATTACAGGTTTAGATCTCTGAAGAGAATGCATGTTTTCAAAGTATTTTTAGCAAGGAAAAAAATCAAATTTAATAAATGCAAGTTAGATAAGTTTAATGTCATACTGTGGAACATTCAAAACAAAACAACATCTCTATGGAGGTAAGCTGGTGAGAAATACTACGCATTGCACCTTTAATAACGTGGTGTGAAAACATGGTGTGAATGTGTTGTTTTTGCAGACAGGAAGCACATCCCCTGCCCAAACATGGACCCGTAAATCTAGTAAATCTATATGTTTTGCTGTGCTCGGTCTGGTCTTTATTGGCCTCCTCCGGTTCTCGGCTCTGGGGCCCATCCTGGACCTCTTTAAAATGAGATCCTCACCACGGTCTGTGTACACAGCTGTTTTTTATGAAGAGAGAGTGAGGAGTGAGGAACACAACTATGAACCTGTCACTCCAACATGTCAACAAAGACCTACAGATAGTCAAACTTCAGACTGGATTCGAACATGGACTACATGGTAGGGTTGCCAGATAAATAGTAATTGAAACATTTAAGTCGTCATAATTATCAAATTATAAAGCTTTTTAAAGAGCCATATTACGCTATTTTCTGATCTATGTTATAATGTTGTTTCCTCATCACAAACAGACCTGGAGTTGTGTTTTGTTTTATTCACACATGTTTAACATGCGAATCCTGCATATTTACACTGAGTTATTCTCTCAAACAGAAAACACTCCACATTGTGATGTCATGTGGTAATACAGGAAGTGCTCCACAATGTTTTTAAACTTCATACACCTTCACTAGAATCATTTGGATGATTTCAGCCCTGGAAATGCCAATCTTTACTGAACAGATAGTAAAAGGTAGCTGTTAACTTGAAAACTACCACTACATGACATCACAAGGTGGAACAGAGCATTTTGAGATTTGGAAATGTAGACATGTGTGAATGAAACAAAACACAACTCCAGGTATGTTTTTGAGGAGGTAACAGCATTATAACATGGCTTAAAGCTCACAAGGGTAAATTTTGTGTAATATAGGACCTTTAAGTAAAATAATAGTAAACAACAAATTACTATCTCACGTTTGTGTAAAAATGCTAAAAGAAAAAACATCACCCTTGAGTCTATTGTAGTTTTAAAAAGCTCACGCTGATCCCATACCAATACGAAATCATAAAAGGTGTGTTCACATTTATGAGCGTTAGCAACTCAGAATGACACACAAATGAATAGAATCCCTCCATTACGCACAATGCACATACTCCTATATACGTAAATAGATTAAGGTTTAATCCAATAATGACTAAAGCACTGCCGTCTCTGTCTCCTGTTTAGAACCTGGCTTTCCATTCATTTCAGTGCCACTTAGCTTCCTTCTTGCTCAACATTAGCATTCTAACTCACACTGATTTCATTAAACAGTTCCAACATGGCCGCCTGTCTGTGGACCCCAGTTTGACCTTTTTTACTGGGTCATCCTCAGGTCACGACCCCTTTCACCGTTGTGGGTTGATGTCTGGTTTTAGTTTAGTAGAGCAATTGTTTCATTTCCTCAGCTGTATGAAGTTAGTATGTAGAAAA
This sequence comes from Periophthalmodon schlosseri, assembly GCA_000787095.1. Lineage (NCBI taxonomy): Eukaryota > Metazoa > Chordata > Actinopteri > Gobiiformes > Gobiidae > Periophthalmodon > Periophthalmodon schlosseri. Next base: position 41,155 of record KN481060.1, read on the forward strand.
TGTGTACACTGGAAAATACTGCACTCTGGTCAATACTCGTTCATTTTAAACAGCAGTGGTCCAAAGTTAAAGCTAGTTAAGTGGAAATATTTGGAAAGCATAATGAATCTAATTTGTTTTTGAGGTTTTATTCCCCAAGAATATAAAAAAGTATATAAATATTAATAGAATAAAAATCAAAGTGGTCAGAATGATCAAATTGTAAAGATTTTTAAAGGGCCCCTATTACGCTACCAATGTTAGGCTTTTTCCACTTTTTTTTTTTTACAATTCATGTGGCGCCAACAAAAAGTAGGACATTACCACGGGACAGGGAGCTAAAACAAACTATAACTCTAAATGACCTTTTTCGCTAAACTTCAAATATCGATCGAAAGTACTACTTTTCACATTTTGGCCAACCAGAAATGTTCCATTGGCTGCATCTTGCGCGATAATTTGGGCCGTTCACTATATTAATTTAAACTCAAATGGATTCAAATTGCTTTCATAATTCCATATATCCCAAGTTTAATGGATGTGGTCTCATAAGCCTCAAAATTACCTGTCCTCCTTCTTGTGTCCAAACCCAACTTCAAACCCAATATTTAAAACCACATACCTATACACAGAACCACACTTTCAAATTCACAACTTACATCACTATTCCATTTATCTAATCCAATACATTTTGCAAGCAAGTCCATAGCAATACCTGCACTGTGAGCGAGTGGACCGATCGCTACCCAACCTGCCCAAACCTTGATGTGGAGAATCAAAGTGTACAGAGCAAAGCATTCTGGGTAAAGCGCCCAGGAGCACGCGGCAGCTATGACAAATGCAGCCTCAGTGGCTACAAATTGAATTATTCAGACAGCTTTGGGCAGGATGGAGAAACATCATTGGCGAGAGTAAGTCCATCGCTCAGAGTATGGTACAATAACAAGAGGAGAGGTCACAGAGGGGTCACGGAGGGGTCATGGGTTATCAGTGTGTCAATGTGGTTAATCTTTATTGTACAAGCATGGTGGATTCAGAAGACATTTTGATTTGGACGTGATCAGTGTTGAGTTTGCGAGTACAATAAGGTCACAGGAGCTTACACTGAGGCTAATGTATGGAAGATAATACACAAGCAAATCAAATGGTTTCTACAGAAGGTCATAATAATCCAGAGCTGTGAGCAGATTTCACTGGTATCCTATTTCTCTGCATTTGTCCTTTAAGTCCTGTATTACGGTGCATTATTCAGAACTTCAAACTGCTTTGGTTTTGTGGTAGTATCACTTCAATTATGTATATGTCTAATATCTCCGGGCATTAGTTGTCTTGAAATATAAAGTCCCAGCAAGGGCACAGGGTCTGTACGTGAACAGTCAACACGGTGGTGCCACTGACGTTTGCACCTCTGCCGACTGTGGCTTTTCTGTGCAGCACTTTGAGTCTGTGCCATGTCCAGGGCCAAAATGTGTCTGCAGCCGTCAACTGCTCAACAGTGTCACGCCCACAACAGTAAGGCTGCTACAACAGAGACTGGAATCTGTACTATTATTACTATGGCTAATGTGTCACTGAACTTTTTATGTAACACATGAATGACAAACAAATGTAATGTTCTCTTAGCAGTTTGCATGAAGCTAAAATCAATGGCTGTGTAGTGTTGGAACAATAAAAGAATCAGAGGACTCGTATGAAGGTTCTGCATGGACAAAATGAAGCCTGAAACTTACATACACCTCTCTGTGTTAAATGTGATATTTATAGAAATCACATGAAACCTGAACATGAAGGATTGTGCAAGTCCATACTGTCTGTGCACGTGTCTGGACACACATAGAGAGCAGCAAAAGGGAACTGAGTTCATATGAAATGAGCGCTGGACAAATGTGTGAGCTGTTTCTTCAGACAGGTTTGGTCAGAACCCGTCTGTCACTTCCACACTTCCAATGTTTGTGCCGAGAATATAAGAGCAGCAAAGAAATACCTATCATCACTTTAACAGCAGATCAGGAAAAGTTTCAGTATTTGCCCTATTTTTTTTTTCTTACTGATGCCATATTTACCAGGTCACCTATGAATATACAACAATAGGCTAACTCACAATACCCAGGAGGACAGCTACGTTAGCATTAGACACAAAATACCAGTAGTTTAGTTCCTCCAGACCATGTACATTATTTAAAACATTTACATTGTGTTTTCCAGGAAGCGTGGGAACCGTGCTCTGTTGTACCACTGCAGCTTTGGCCCATAAGCTTCCATCATCCTCCAGAGCCACAATATGAAAGTACACATTTGTATTCTGCTACGGCCTGCCTCTGCCTTTTGTCTCCTCTTCCTCCCGAGTCCATCTCACTAAAGAGCTCCAAATCAAGTCCCCGATTGAAAGCCTCCACGTATCCCACAACGCCCGGTTTGCGGACGGGGAGGGGAGGGGCCGTGTGAAGTCCGAGAGCTTTAGCGCGGATTCTGACGGGACGTTAGCGCGTGAGATCAAAGCGCCGAAGCAGGGAATGATGGGAGGGGAGTTTAGGAGAGCTTTGAGGAGCGGAGACGTGACCGGACTGAGGCGCAGGTGTGAAGAGCAGCCAGTCAGAACGCAGTCGGAACGCGGAGGACACGGACCAATGGAGAGGTGAGGAAGATGAGAGGAGGAGGGCTCAGGGGGCTAGCCAGGGCTAGCGTATGTTAGTGAGACATGATTATGGGAAGAGCAGGTCATGACTGCAAACATGATTGGGTGCTGGGCGTGATGTATTCATCCTACTGAAGCTGTGGTTGTCAAACTGCGATGAAGCCATACATGGAGTTTGGTAATTTATGGTGAGAGCACATAGAGCACAGGGCAGATTTTTGGCAATCCAACTAAAATATGTCAAATATGGTCTTTATTACGGATTAGTTGAGGTTTAATTGACACATACTATGCAAAATTGACTTTTCTGAGCTTGTATCTAAAACATACCTGGAGTTCTATTTTGTTTCATTCCCTCAGTTTTTCAGTCCTTAAACCATCATTGGACTCTTTCTGTGGTCAAACTGTGTTCACAACAAATACATGGCCCGATTAGCATAGCGTTCATGTTGCTAATGACCAATGAAATTATTTTTTCATAGGTCATTCCCACAGCTGACAGCAGAGGGAGCTCCAAGGTCTCGATACCATGTTGGAAACAGATATGTAGTTTTAAAGTGTGTTTTCCAAATGGAGACATTACTTTATGTTAGAAACTGTGAAATACCCATGCCAAGGTGACCAATTAAAAGCCAATTAAAGCTACAAGAAAATAGCATCAGACAAGCGTGTAATTACCCACAAGCATCATTCAGGACTAAATCTATCTGTGTGAATAGAATCAGATTAGCGTTTAGCTCATACTTTCTAAATGTATTTTTTCCTTTCCATTATATTTCTCAAATAGCCCACAATGTTGGTTTTGACATTTCTCTGCATAAACTTGGAATATTGTCTTGTCTTCTTAGTAGAACATATATGTATCAGATTTAAGAAGGGTTATTACATTTCTATGGGGCATTAAGTGCTAACACATAATATATATGTAGATGACCATGTGACCTTTTATTGTTTTGAAAATGCTATATTCTCCGAAAACATTCTAACATGTTTAAAAGTTTCAGTTTAGTTTTTGACGTTTTTTTGAGTCCCTCCTCCCCTTGCTCCCTGCGCTAAGTCACTCCCCCTTCAGAGCGATCACAACACAATCAGCATGCGTCCTGCTAATGAAACTACTGCACATAGCATCAGGCTGTAGTGTATGTTTTGTATCATGCTTTTGCATATTTACGGAAAATTGCCGTGTGGGAGCATGGGTGACGTAGGCTTGTGGGCGGAGCATTGGACAGAATCTTACACTAACCGTAAGGAAGAGAGAACACTAGATACTCAAACATGCATGGCTGACATCTATAATATCTTATCATGGTAGAAAGCTCAAAAAAGTCGATTTTGCATAATACCCCCTCTTTAAGTAAAGCCTTGACACTTTACACCAGTCATGAGATGCCTTTGGCGAAGATGAAAGTGTCAAGGAAATACATAGATAAGCAACTAAATTATTCATGCCTTTCTCTGATTGGTTAATCCACCTGTCAATCATGCCCATGAGAACTCTGTGAGATACACCAAAGTTATATATAATGTATAGACTTGATTGATAGTGTTTAAATGTCTGCACTCTGTGAATCCTCTTTATTTGAGGGAGTTACTGCAGCCCTATACTCCACCCAGAGCCTTTTCTGTGTCAGCGCCCAAACTATGGAACAGCACCCTCTGCCTGTCAGATCCTCTCAGTTTTTAATGCAGTTTAAGACTAGACTGAAAACCAACCTCTTCTCCCTGGTATTTAACACTTGTTAAATACCAGGGACAGACAGGATACCTTGGTGTTTTATTGTTCTTTGCCTATGTATTGTGTTCCATCCATCCATTTTCTTCCACTTATCCGGGGCTGGGTCGCAGGGGCAGCAGTCTAAGCAGGGACTCCCAGACTTCCCTCACCCCAGACACGTCCTCCAGCTCCTCCAGTGGGACCCCAAGGTGTTCCCAGGCCAGCCAAGAGACATAGTCCATCCAGCGAGTCCTGGGTCTTCCTGGTGGGACATGCCCAGAACACCTCCCTAGGGAGGCGTCCAGGGGGCATCCTGAACAGATGCCCGAGCCACCTCAGCTGACTCCTTTTGACGTGTAGGAGCAGCGGCTCTACGCCAAGCTCCTCCCATGTGACCGAGCTCCTCACCCTATCTCTAAAGGAGCACCCAGCCACCCTGTGGAGGAAACTCATTTCGGCCGCTTGTATCCGTGATCTTGTCCTTTCGGTCATTACCCAAAGCTCATGACCATAGGTGAGGGTCAGAACGTAGATTGACCGGTAAATCGAGAGCTTTGCCTTTCGACTCAGCTCCTTCTTTACCACAACAGACCGATACGGCAACTGCATCACTGCAGACACTGCACTGATCCGCCTGTCAATCTCACGCTCCATCCTTCCCTCACTCGTGAACAAGAGATTCCTGAGATTCTTGAACTCCTCCACTTGAGTCAAAGACTCCCCACCCACCCGAAGAGGGCAAGCCACTTTTTTCTGGTCGAGAACCATGGCCTTGGATGGATTTGGAGGAGCTGATTCTCATCCCAGCCGTTTCACACTCGGCTGCAAACCGCCCCAGCGCCTGCTGCAGGTCCTGGCTCGATGAAGCCACCAGGACAACATCATCTGCAAACAGCAGAGATGAGATCCTGTGGTTCCTGAACCGGACCACCTCCAGCCCCTGGCTGTGCCTAGAAATTCTGTCCATAAATACAATGAACAGAACCGGATGTTCGTATTATCTGTATATAATATGAAAAAAAAAACAAATATACAGATAATGTATCGTATTATCCGTATATTTGTTGCCCTTTATGTGAAGCACTTTGGTCAGCTGAAGTTGCTTTTGCTATATAAATACATTTGAACTGAATAGACTAGATAAATGGTGTAATCTCGGTTTGTCAAGCTAGATGATCAGCAGCCTTGTTTCCGTCAGTCTGCCCCAAGGCAATTGTGGCAGCTGTTGTTTCTCAGTTTGTAGAGTGAATGAACAAGGCGTTTGAACAAACTGGTGAAATTTGTGCAATCTAAATCTAAGCTGTCATCATTATTAAAACACCAAAACAAGCCTCTAGCAAAGATGGAGAAGTTTTTCACCGCATAATCATGCAAAAAATGCTTGGTACGTGTATAGAGTTTTTACAGCAACGCCAGGAAGGAAGAGAAAGTAAGAGAGAGAGAGAGCTCCTTGGATATCAGGACAAAGAACAGATATGTACACCAAGTGATTCTCACATTTCTTAGACCAGGGTTATCATGTTATATTGTGTCCTCATCAAAAAATCATGTCTGAAGAGGTTTTATATGTCATCCATACATGTTTGAGTAATGTCGGGCGCTATTCGAACCCTCCTTACAGTTTGCAATACAATTCTGTCCAATGCTCAGCCCACAAGCCTACGTCATCCATGCTCCCACACAACAATTCTTCATAAATATACAAAAACATGATACAACAATACACTACACAAACCTGATGCGAAGTTTCATTAGCTGATTGTGTTGTGATAGTGCTCTGATTCATATAATTCAGTTTCACGTACATAGCATGGTTCAGTGATCAAACTGCATTAACCCTTCTGTAAAGAATTTAGAATTTCTTATCTTCTGCATCTTCTCTCACATCAGCTAACTTCATGTTCTTGTTTATAGATTACGCATTAAGCTACACTTTGTTGTCCCTGCGTTTGACCCATCCTTCAGTGCTGCTGGGGCATCCAGAGGCATTGGGTGACCGCAGTACAGCACCCAGAGACCTATCTCCAGATGTTGAGCTAGTATGAGCTAATTGGAGTTTTAAGTTGATGGTGGTATATTATAGAAAAATCAACTTTAATGTTATAAAAGTCATCAGCACAGCATTCATCATTAGCTTACTGAAAGTTGGATCATGCATGTTCCAGTAATCCAGTTGCCCTGCTTTTGAGGCTTGAATGATTAGAAGAATCCTGTTTTCACCCCCTGTCTTTGACCCTATTTTTTAGTTTCAGTCATTTGAAAAATTCACAAATCCACTTAAACACACACTTAAATTAACTGGTGAAATGCAGTGGTGGAAGAACTACTCAATTTTGTAAATGTACAGATACAGGAGCCAAGAAATACTGTGTGTCACATGAAAAAAATCAACTTAAATAAAAGTATTAAAGTACCCATTTAAAAAAATTATTTCTAAGTAAAAGATTTTGAGAACTATTTAAAGTCTTGATCTTACTTTTCTTCCATCAGAGCAATCCAACTGGATTTCTTTGTTTTTTACAGTCAGCTTTATTTAGATGCTTTGGGGCCACACTCAAACCCCGGATGTAACCATTGACAAAATAACCTCTCAGCCATTTCAGCAGGTCTCATACCATAAAGAAATGTACTTTTTACTTTTCAGTCCAGTTAAAAAATGTAGTGGAGTAGAAGGTAGAAGTAGAAGTAGAAAGTACAGACACCTGCTCTTCAATGTAGTTAAGTAAAAGTAAAAAGTATCCATTGTAAAACTGATTTATGCAAAGTACGGATTACTAAAAATTGTCCAGTACAGTAGAGTACTTTTACTTTTGTATGTTACTTTCCGTCACTGGTTAAATTGTTGCTATGAAGAGGTGGATCCTTCCAGTTCTACAGTTTTGAACAGGAAGTCAATGATTCAACTACTATTATTAAGCTGTTAAATCCATATTGCTGCTAACTTTAACCAAATGTAAAATGATGATAATTCAATACTAAGTGCCCAGTATGTCCTCCTTCAAAATAAATGTCTGTTTTGCATAATATTTAAGACCTTCAACTGGGTGTCAAAGTTAGTATAGAAGACGGCCGTGGGACGTAAACTGGAAAAAACAAAAGCGTAAGCTATTGACAGAGCTATGACAGGCTAATGTGTGCTAACATGAAGACAGAGGAGGACAGGCCAAGGTGCACGGTCACGGCCTCCCGGTGAACTGCATTTGACTTCTGAAAATTCCCCAAAATAATGTGAGGAATGTAGCGCTCCATAAATCTCAGCAGCAGCTAACCACTCTGCCGCCCCATCTGCTCTCCTTTACTCTGCTTCTGGTGAAAAGTGGTGGGTAATTTGACTGTCATGGACACAGTGCCCTCAGCTAACACATCAGTGATCAAATCTGTGGAGATACTGGGAATCTTCTGGAGTCTCTCTGGTTATAAACCCAAAATAAATACAAGAGTTCTCCAGCACTAGTTGGTGGAATTTTTTGGGCTATTGGAACTGTTCTTCTGACAATGGAGAGAAATAAACAAAAATACTAATATTAAAACAAAAGATATACATCTTATTATATTAGAGGTAAATTTACATTATTCAAGTGATTTAAATAGATGAGTTTATTTTTTTGTGATGGCACAGAATTTTTCTTTCTTCAAACATGAAGTTGATCTTCTTCATAAACGAATTGAATTAATGTTTAAACAAATAGTGAGACCGTACATAAATTCTCCAAAAACAAATTTACCTTTTTTTCCTATAGCAAGACATATACTGTGGATGAGCTTTGTGCACAGCTACTTTGGGCACGCTAGCTAGCTCACTGTGTCTCAAAGCTAACAGTCACTTTTATTACAATCGGAAAACACAGAATAAACAACCTATTAATTTGACTACCCAATTATTTTTATATGTAGAATACTTAAGTTTGTGGTGTTGTTTTAATATCAAAGTTAGCATCAGCGTTAGCATTGAGACACAAACATCTCTCTTTCTAAACACAGAAGCAGGGGCGCCAGACTAGGGGGGTAAATCATACTGTTTACCCAGGGCCCAGTGCAGGGAGAGGCCCCTCACAAACTCTGTAATATGCATTTTTCATAAGACAATATATAATGCAGGCCCCCAAAGATGATTTTTACCTAGGCCCAGAATTTGGTGCTACACCCCTGCATAGAAGTGTCCCCTGGTGAAGCATTCATTTTATTTGTGAAGTGTTTAACATGTTGTCTGTGATATTCACTCGCAGCTCCCTGTCCACAGCCTGATCTTTAAATATTTATTCATTTTAGTGTGAATCAGCAAAAACCTCATAGAGATCAAATTTGACAGGAAGGTCTGACGCTAACAGTGAGGCCTATTAAAGTATTTTCAACTAATGTTTGCAGCAATAACTATCCTATTTACTTGTCATCTCCTTGTATACGCCTTCACCAGAATCCCCGTTACTTGAGTAGGGGATGGTGCGTGGTGGATGGGGGGATATAGGGGGCGCTGTGCCAGGACTACCCCCTCCGCGGGCACAGAGCAGCCCACAGGCGGTTGGCAGAATGTGCGCGGAGCTGTGCCAACGGGCGCTTTGGCACAGGCAGAGACGCACAGGTTCAAACAGAGGTGAGGGGATGGTACAGTGTGGGAGTGATATCGTCCACTCACACTAGGATCTGAAGGGGGGGCCGAAAATCTGAAATCTTATCACTGTATACCACTTTTTTACTTGTTAAGAAATATATATCTTTTGGGAAAAAATGTTAAAATTCTTATATATGCTTACATAAAAAATAGGTGGCTGAGTAACTTGAGAAAATGTGTATCAGAAGTTATGCTCACAATGTTTACTTTCTCCAAATGTCTTCTCCACAATTTTAGCAATGAATTTCGATTTACTAGGCAATTGTCAATAGTTTATTTAAAGGTCGTACATTACACAAAATAGCATTATAACATGGCTTAAAGCTAAAAAGAATCTGTTACCTCCTCAAAAACATACCTGGACTTGTGCGTTGTTTCGTTCATACATGTTTGTGTAATCCTGGTTTACCTTGTGATGTCATGCAGTGGTAGTTTTCAAGTCAGCAGCTATGTTTTACCTTTTGTTCAGTAGAGATTGGTAATTTCAGGGCTGAAATCATCCAAATGATTCTAGTGAAGGTGAGTGTGAGTTTAGTAGTGAGTTTAAAAACATGGCGGAGGACTTCCTGTATTACCAGATGACATCACAAGGTGGAACAGAGTGTTTTGTTTGAGAACAGAACTCAGCCTAAATATGCAGGGTGTGCGTGTTAAACATGTGAATGAAACAAAATACAACTCCAGGTCTGTTTGTGACAAGGAAACAACATCATAACATAGATCAGAAAATAGCGTAATATGGGCCGACAAGGAAAAACATCATAACATAGATCAGAAAATAGCGTAATATGGGCCCTTTAATGAACAAATAGATGTACTTTGTGTTGGGGAATTTTCAACCAATTTTGCACCAATGACCCCTCGAGCTTGGACTTTTTTGGCATTTGCGAATTGTCCAGTCATGACAAAAACAATCGTGTGACTAAAGTGAAAGAACTAAGTGTCTTGCCCAAAGACACAGCGCCAACGTGCATAAAGGTTTGAATCTGCAACCCAATCATTAATGGGTGAAAATGGGGGTGTTCATTATATGTTAACGAGTTTTGTCAAATTTATTCAGCTAACAACAAACAACTATTGGCAAAACGCTGTCTACTCTGCAGTGAGTATAAATAATAAATCATTTTCAATCATTAGCAAATCCAAATATGGAGCAGCACCATATCACAACATCATTTCAGATTAGCCCAAAAAAAACGCTTACTGCCGAAAGCATTCATTTGCAGTTTACTATACATTTTATCATTCTTTGCACAAACTTCCAGCTAGCTAAAAATACAAAAATCAGTTTCAAATTTTGTGTGCAACTTACCCAAATATTTCCTTTAATTGGGCTGAGCAAATCTACGGTAATAAGCGCTTGTTACGGAGACAGGAGTGAGGAGGAGATGCCAGTGTATAGCTCTCCCCATTAGAAAAAGACTGCAGCGCTCCAGTACCCATTATGTCAAATATAAGTCCCATCTTTTCATTTATTTATTTATTATCCTGACAGCAGCCTACCTCCGCCCTCCCGCTTCACGTGGAGATGGAGAAGAAAGTTTACTGCTGAGTTGCACCAGACGCCAACTTTTACCGTAGTGTGTTTTACGGGATTGCGTTTTTACTATAGGTGAAAAAGGGATATGGCGCAAGCAGGGGCAGTTCGCAACAGTGGTGTACACAGATTATGAGCTCGGTAGATTTCATAATACTTAGAATAAATGTTTTTTGTATAGTAACATTATTTCTACCTCTATAGTACATGTTGCTAAAGATCTAGTGGGATAATTAGACTGTTGTGTGCTGGTAGAAGTACTCAGTATTGTAGTTTGATGATTCCATGGAAATAGAAAGTTAAAACCATACTTTGGAACATTCGGCAATAAGTTTTATGGAATACTGTGGTAGATTATATCCAAAGGAGCAACATTTCCATGGAAACAAGCAAGAAATGGCCCACCTCTAGGTCAAATAAGAGTCAGGTTTGCCTCCTCAGAGTAGGAATGAAGTTTTTCAGCGCAATAAACACAACCAAAATGTAAAAAAAACATGCTTATATCTAGTCTATTTTTGACTAAAACTTATACTGTGGGTTTAAGTAAAAGTGGAGATTCAGAAGCCAAAATAAACTGAATAAAGCATGTCCTTGCTTACTTAAAGCCACAAAAAAAATCTGTAAGTAAATAAAATGAAAAATAAAAACTGTGTGTAACGTTAAAATAAAAGCAGTTTTTTTGCATTTTGGTTGTTTTTAATTGCACTGAAAAACATGCGTCCTTACTGTGAGCGGGCTTGCATCTCCACAAACCTGACTCGTATTTGAACCTGGAAGAGACCATTCTTCTGCTTGTTTCCATGGAAATGTTGTTCCTTTGGCTATAATATTCCACAGTAAGGCTACATAGGTTTTATCTTAATTTCCATGGACAATGTTCCAAAGTATTGTTTTAACTATTTCTTTTGAATCTTCAGGTCACGTGCCACCTCCAGAAAGTTACTGTACTTTTGAAGGTGCACTATGTAACTTAATGAGTTCGGCAGCTTGTCTCCTTGGAGATGTTATTGCTATCAAGAAAGTTTCACAGTGTGGCATAAAACTTAATCTCTAAAATGTATATACCTCCAGAGACGAGCCTGATGCCACTAGGCCAAGTTACAAACTGTGACACATTCCAGGCAAAGCAACAACTTGGGTTTCACATCAGACAAAGAATTGCACCTGCTAATTTCCTCCTGTCTCATCCTATAGCACAGCACTGCCTAGCATACGGATTATTCAAATGAGAGCTAGGCTAATTAGCATTGTAAATGAGCAGATGAGTGGGACATCATGCCCTTCAAATAACTTCTGCTGTACAGAGGAATCCCAGTCTGAGCGCACATGAAAGAGCGTCCCGGGTATAGAACCATCACACGGAATTAGCTTTAGCCTCACATTCTGTCATCACCATTTCATGCGCTGTTTTGTCGGGGATTCAACATGTGCCGATGAGATGAAGTGTTCTGTGTTTTTCCTGCAGGTGACATCCATAGGCTTTGAAGAGTGGACGGGGAAGATAAGGAGTGGACTGCGGCAGAGTGGTTAGCCAGTCGCTTCTAATTTATGCGTTTCTACCATAGTTCATTTGCAATCCAAAGCAACTGAAATTGTAATATTAGGTGAATTATTGATTTTGCATTGCCCCCTCTAAATCCGAGTGGAAGATTTGGTTGGAAGGTGTGTTGTGCCAGATTAATAAGTGGCACTCTGAAATGAGTTCTACCCATTTATCAATCTGGAACGGCTCTCACTGAAAGCAATCAGGAAAAGGCGTAATGTCAAGGCGAATACTTGCATCTGATTGGTCGAAGCAATACAACAACAGAATAAGACAAAAAAAATCTAACTTTTGTTACATCCAGCTGAGAGAAAAGCACAGACATCTCCCTGTCCACAAATGCATAAAATGTTCTTCTGCACATTTTTCACAAACAAAATAGTCCTTATTTTAGGCTGAAGTTCATCAGTCGCCGTCGCCATGTTTGTTTTGGTTTGCTTCAGAATTGGTTCAGAATTTGTTTCCTCCTCAAATAGTTCCTGCACCCTCTTTTAAAGGTATAGCATGTAACTTTTTGGAAGTGGCATTTTATAGAAACAGAAAATTAAAACCATACATTCTACATAGAGATAGATAGGTTTTATGCCCCTCCCTGAACCGCCACCTTAACGTGGTGGAGGGGTTTGAGCACCCGAATGATCCTGGGAGCTATGTTGTCGGGGGCTTTATGCCCCTAGTAGGGTCACCCATGGCAAACAGGCCCAGGGGGACGGGTTAGACCAAGAGCAGTTCAGAAGCCCCTTATGATAACAAAACCAGCAAGGATCGCTACGTCGCCCGGACCGGCGTTACCGGGGCCCCACCCTGGAGCCAGGCCTGGGGTGGGTGCTCGAGAGCGAGGG
>KN481064.1:10624-28181 GCA_000787095.1 Periophthalmodon schlosseri
ACAAGTGTTGTTAATTTGTTAACGTGTAAATCTAGTAATATTAATTAAAAATGATACATATTTTTGGTCAACAGTAGCAATACGAATCCATTTCTTACGAATTTTGTGTATTTATTTTTGTTTGCTCAAAGCCAAAAATTAAACTCAAAAATTTTTGTCAGGATGTTAACCCCAAAATAACCCCTCAAATCATATGAAAAGTACTTTTCAGTCCAGTTCAAAAATGTAGTGGAGTGGAAAGTACAGACGCTCTCAGATGTATTGAAGTAAAAGTAAAAAGTATCCACTGTAAAATGTACCTAAAAATTTTACTTAAAAACAACACTTTACTATTTTTACTTCATTACGTTACACCACTGCCCATGTCATCAACATGGAAAATTGTATCCAAAATTGACGAACAATTTATTTACAAAGAAGGCATTTTTCTGACAATTTAAACATTCATTTAAAAAGATATAGGTGTACAATCTAATCACACCTACTGTGCAATGTAGACACGTTTGGCCCTGCTAAGTAACAGTTATGAAAGTACCTCTATGTACGAGATGCTGCCCATGTCCAACCAGGAAGTAAAATGATCAATACAAAAAAAAGACCCAAAAAATCCAGATAACTTTGGACTCATCACTGTAAAATAATACTATAAACGTATCCAACTTACACAGCACTTTTTGGATACCCACTGACACTGTGCATGAATAGAGAATGAAAAAGAAAAACTATTTAAGCTGTTGATATCCTTAGGTTAATAAGAGGAGGGAAAACCTATTTTACACATGGTTAATCATGTTGTAAAGATAGCTCATTTAAAAGTTTATGACTGCTGCGTGTATTCTGAGCCTACTCATTTGAGCATGAAAGCTTCAGTACAGTTTAGTCTTATTTGCAGTCTTGTTTTACTTTATGTTTACTATGTCTGTAATCTCTCAGTCATCCAGGTAGGTTTCATCGTAAACTAAAATTGAATTCTGTCAGCTGGACGTTTTGAAGAGTGAATCTGTTTCGCCGCAGCTTCGTCAGTTCTGACATGATACCGGTAAGTCACTGCCTTATAGATACTGTATAAGACTGTGACTTCCTAATCGCTCCATTAATACATTCTTCAATCAATCAGTCAACATAACTTTATATTATGCTGTTTTCTGATCTATGCTATAAAGCTGTTTCCTCGTCACAAACAGACCTGGAGTTGTGTTTTGTTTCATTCACACGTTTAACACAAACCCTGCATATTTAGGCTGAGCTGTTAACATGAAAACTACCAGTGTATGACATCACAAGGTGGAACAGAGGATTTTGAGCTTTCGAGATGTAGACAGGTTTACTCAAACGTGTGTGAATGAAACAAAACACAACACCAGGTATGTTTTTGAGGAGGTAACAACATTCTAACATGGTTTAAAGCTCAATTTTTAAGAGTCAATTTTGTGTAATATAGAACCTTTAACCCCGATTAAGCACATTAATAAAATAATCGTTAGTTGCTGCCTTGATTTAGGTGATTGGTTGTGGTCAGAGGGGCCATGTAGGTCTTCAACAGCAGCCACAGTTCTATTAGTCTACATCAGGGTAACTGTGGCTGGAAAGCTGTGTGCAACAATCAAGTTTATGGAATTATCTAATGCAATGATTATAAAGCTGCTGGAAAAATATAGACTTGTACCACCAAAGAAAAGATTTGGCTTTCCGAGTACCACCAGATCTCAAGTATATAACAGGACTATTCCAGGTCTAATCTAGGGCTGAACCAGGTCTAAAAGTGGACTGCATCGTTTCAACTGTAGTTCTAAACAGGAAACTATCCAAAGGAGGACAGAAAAGTGGATAAAATGAACTTCGGCAAACCCACAAACTGAAGAGCTATTCAAGTTCCACCTGAAAAAGCTTGTGCAACACCACATTCATCTAAAATTACTTAATAAAAGAAACAAATCCATTCACTTCTGTGTTCGAAAACTGCGGTGCCCAATGGGAGCTGACGTCGCCGCAAACGTCATCACAACAAAGAGCCGTGTAGCTGTCAGTCCCTTTTATGGAAAGCTGCATTTTTTTTTCATTTGTACCAATGTGACTGCACAACACTGCCGAATCCAACGCATATCACCGATTAAGAAAGTCAAATTGGAGAACGAACGAACGTGTAAATACAGAGCAGGGGGCGTTGCCGGTGGCGAAAATGCGGATAGATCTGCAAGATGGCGTCTTGAAAATAAGCGATTTAAGATTACTCAAACACGCACGAATCACTCCAAATACAACTTCGGGGAGTAAACAGTGAGAGGAAACAATTATAACATTCCTTAAAAGCTCTGAAAAGCTGATTTTACAGAATAGGTCTGATTTAAGACACTTCAGACTTCAACCAACTGAGCCACTGCTGCCTGCACATACACATTTCTACAGCTTTGGTCGACGCGTGGAATATTTTCAACATTTCACATAACCAACATTAACCCATCAAACTATATTCCAACATTATCATGTACCGCTGCTTATACTGTAACACTCTTATAGATTTAAACCCACTGAGATCCGCGGCCCTGGCCTTATACCCCCTATATCTCCCACTCCCCATGTTACCGGCGTGTTTCTCATTCATGACTGCATTCGCCCCGGCTACCCCACTTCTCTGAGGGCCCTTTGCTTCGCTCTCTCCACGCTATTGCCGCTAGCATCTTATCCCCCAGCTCTCCCTCTGCCTTATCATGTCCATCCCCGCTGCACAAAGCTATCCAATGGTAATTAAGCTCAGACAATTAGATCCGGGCGGCTTGGGTCCTGTCTCTTAATAACTGTAGACAATTATCAGGAATTAATATGATAGAAGCCATTGTATGCAGTCGCTCACATCTTGGCGTCGCTGCTGGCAGGAATCCCTGGTTTAAATTAACTAGAGCGATGCTAGTCTCTGTACAGTTGTTGCCGGTTCATTTTCGGCATCCGTTTCTATAGCATATGATTGTTGGGTAATGAGTCCACATGTTATCAGTTTAAACGGACTCGGAAGAGACGTGAAGAACTGCTTAGGGAGACGAAAGTGGGTTGTTTTAATTAATAGTTTTGAGATTATAGAAGTTGAATGTACTTAATTGTTTTAGATGAACATGCAAGTGGCAATAAAGGTCTCTGAGGTAAAAATGGTGGACTTGTACTGGGCAAACTTGTGTATGTAATATTGTGGAACGTATAAACAGGTAGGTGGTACTCAGTTACATTTACTTGAGTAACTTTTTAAAGAAATTGTGCTTTTCTAGCAACATACTTTTACTCCTACTTGAGTAATATCTTGTTTGAAGTACTCCTACTTGAGTGGTAGTTTTCTCAAATACTTTTTTACTCTTACTTGAGTAAATTCTTGGACACTACTTTGTACTTCTACTTGAGTAACATTATTTTGAAATAACGTTACTCTTACTTGAGTATTTTCTTGGACCACTACTTTGTGCTTCAACTTGAGTAATATCATTTTGAAGTAATGTTACTTTTACTTGAGTAATTTCTTGGACCCCTACTTTGTATTTCTACTTGATTAACATTATTTTGAAGTAATGTTACTCTAACTTGCGTAGTACTTTCCCAAATACTTTTTTACTCTTACTTGAGTAATTTCTTGGACCACTACTTTGTACTTCTACTTGAGTAACATTATTTTGAAGTAATGTTACTCTAACTTGCGTAGTACTTTCCCATTGAGTAACATATTTTGAAGTAATGTTACTCTAACTTGAGTAGTACTTTCCCAAATACTTTTTTGCTCTTTATTTCTTGGATCACTGCTTTGTACTTCTTCTTGAGTAACATTATTTTGAAGTAAGAGTAACGACTCTTACTTATGTACAATTTCCGGCTCTGTATAAATAGGTGTTTTGTCAAAGAAGGTTGAACTTATCGTACAGTAATTGGGGCACATGTTGGTCAAAACACTGCAGACATGCTTTTCAATGTATTGACATCCACCTTTTAAATGCAGCTATTTTTGATATAATGGCCTGTTTCTTGAGTTATTAACCTGTCACAGGCGCCCTTCATTATGCACGCCTTAAAGTGGCTATTTTTGAACATGTAGTTCAGCAAAACCTTTTCTTTTTTTTATTCCCAGTACAGACATATTGTAAGAGCAGATCCTAGGATAAAAATGTGGCCACTGTGTGTTGTGTGCTTCTAATTTGCATCTAAGTGTTTTATTGTGTGAGAATCAGGACGTTTGCTGTTAGCATGTTAATGGTTGTTATCTGTGTAATCCCTCAGTCGTCCAGGTATGATCCATAGTATAAGAAAAATTCAAGTCTGTCAACTGGACAAAACGTTTTTTATGTGTTAGAGTCTTTGTAGCTAGATCCTCCCTTCAGATAAATATAAGTAAGTGTCCATCAGCCATCTGACCAGAACTGAAGAAGCGGCTTGGATGAGCAGCCAAACATCTTCTCTCAAAAACGTTTTCTCCAGTTGACAGAAATAGATTTTTCTTTTATTAATGGTCAAAACTCAGTGAAAAGTGCTCATAATTTCATCATGGTGAATAATTAGGATGCTCTGAATGCATGAGGTAAGTGAGGAATAACTTTGGACCACTGCAAACCGTTTAAAATGAACTGGTTCTGTTTTTCTGCATCTTCTGCACAATAAAAACAGATACAGTGCCTTTAAATAGTGATGGGCAGATCAATAAACCAAAATATGAATACTGACACATATATAAAAATATTCTTTCTCATTTCTCAAAAAATGCTGTTCAATTTCTATTTACATGTTCTACTATTGGTGAAATATGGATGTACAGGGTGTCCATAAAGTCTCTTTACAAGTGAAAATATATATTAATTAGATCTGTTCCACTGTACTCAGTGGTTATAAAAGATTGGGGTCTGCATGTTCATGAGTTCCTCAGTCAAACATCTCCAGACCGTTGGATTGGAAGTGATAGACCAATTCCAAGGCCACCACGTTCACCAGATATCACACTATGGATTTTTTTATATGAGGCTATGTTGAGATGGCATGTATCAACAAAGATACGGGACATTACTGAACTAAAGATAACACATGCGATTACAACCGTTGATAAGGCTGTGCTACAGTGAACATGGGAAGAAATCCAGTACTGCCTTGATGTGCTTCATGCGGCTAATGGTGCCCATATAGAGGTGTAATAAATGAGGTACAAACAAAAAAACTGAAAAAAAACTTTCGAAACCACTGAAAACAATAGAACAAGTCTGATTAAGATATGTTGTCAATTGCCTTTGTAACACTTTTTTTTTTTATTTTATTTTTTCTTTATTGTAAACAGACTTTATGGACACCGCTGTGTTTTTAAACTCCATACACCTTCACTAGAATCATTGGGATAATTTCAGCCCTGGGAACTAAAAGTAAAAGGTTAAGTAAAAGGTTAACTTGAAAACTACCACTACATGACATCACAACGTGAAACAGAGCATTTTGAGCTTTGGAGACAGGCTAATAATAAAGGGTTATTCCAACATGTGTGAATGAAACAAAACTCAGCTCTGAGGTAACAACTTTCTCATATGGCTTAAAGCTCACAAGAATCTATTTTGTGTACTACAGGACCTTTAAGTATTGCTTGTATACAGATATAGATACTGAAAGACTATTTTGTTTTACTATTATTTTACTGCGAACAGTCTTAACTACATAAAACAGTGAGCCAAGTTCCTCTCTGCTTCCACATTTAAAACATTTGCTACAAAACTAGTTCCCTTTATTTCAAACCGGAGCCGTTTCCTTTATAAGCCGGCGCTCTGGGATGCTGCAGAACTCAGTGTCTCTGCTCTGAGTAGTTAAACCTCACAGGAAATCACCTGCAAGAGGAACATTATGCATTCTGTTTCGCTTCAGTTTTTTTTTTTTTTGAGTCAAGCAATTTGCACTACAGAATCTAAACCGCTTTCCGCGACCATTTAACTCCCTGACACCTGTTGTCAAAATGGCGGCTCTTTACCATCTGCCACCTGACAACATTTTGAAAAGAGGTGAACCCCCTAGCCACTTTTTACTTGTTCGTTCTTTTACTTTCTTTTTTTTTTATAGACTAGTATACGCTTATGGACCACTATGGACCCCACCAGGACGACTGAGGGATTACACAGATATAAGGCCACATGGAAATATAAAGGAAAGTACTGTGATACTACTACTATAAGTATAAGTATCGAAATCCAGTTTAAAATGTCAGTATTTCAGTAAGTCTGCCCTGTTTTGGTCAGGTGGGTGAAGTATCTTGCTAAATGGCACAACAACGGAATACACTGGTCATGTCGAAGGGTAAAAGTTCTAAGCGTTTAACTGTGCCCAACTCATTTAGTGGAGGATATGCCACTCGCTTGTCTCCATAGTGAAGTTATTGCGGGGCCTGGAATGTTCCACTGTAAAACTTGACGGAGGCAAGTAGTTGACGCCAAGGTACCAGTCAGGGCCGTGGAGAGGCGACTCTGCTCTAGTGTTGTCATGATAGTAAAAATTCCAAACTCAATTTCGATAGTAAGGAATAGACTCGATACTCAATACCGATTCCGATACTAGTCTGTGTGTCTTATACTTGTTCTGATACAGCTCAAAAACATTCTAAAGCTGTTCAGGAAAGGTTCACTTCTGTCCAGTGAATGTGACTTTTTTAGTATCGATACCTGCTCGTTCAGGAAAGTTCACTTCTGTCCAGTGAATGTGACTTTTTTAGTATCGATACCTGCTCAAATAAGTATCTAGTTTTGATACTAGTTTTAATATTGATTAATATCTGGTTTTCGATACTCCGCTCACGGCAAGTCTGCCTTATTTTTCAAGGTAATTCTAGCGATACAAATGCTTCTTACTATAAATAAATAAATGCAACCTGGATGTGTTTAATGCCATACCGTGGAAAATTCCAGGCCAAGCATCCATCCATCCAGAAAAGTTACACAATGCACCTTTAAGTCACCGTGTTTTTTTTAAGTCACTTAATTTGCACTAAAGAATCTAAACTGCTTTCCTCCACCATTTAACTCCCTCACACCTGTTGTCAAAATGGCGGCTCTTTACCATCTGCCATCTGACAACATTTTGAAAAGAGGTGAATCCCCTAGCTTCTTTTAGTTCATTCTTTTTTGTTTCTTTTTTTTTTTTTTTTTATCTATAATGAGTGCTGTGGCGGATTTGCAGGGCTGAACTCGGGGGCCCTGGGTCATCGCCGAGTTGGCATCAATAATTCATCCGTAGACGCGACTCCCAATGCGCCCTCACGGAGCAAATCTGCTGGAAAGTTTGAGCAGACACTGATTGCACCACGGCGACGGAGGAGGCTGATCTAATGAGTGAGCGGTGTGCACAAGGGTGTTACTTTTTTCTAAGGGAGAAATTGGCAAAAGGTCCTTGTTATGTCAGGTACACAGTTTATTTCATTGTTTTTTCATAAAAGTGTCTGTGTCCCCAGATCAAGGTTGTCAAAAGTATCAAAAATCAGATACTAATCGATACTAAACCTAAAACAAACCACTAAAACGTTTGAGAAAGTATTGATACTAAAAAAGTCACATTCACAGGACAGAAACGCCCATGGACCACTATGGAACCTACTGGACGACTGAGGGATTACACAGATATAAGGCCACGTGGGAATATGAAAGACAATACTAATAATTTAATTTGAAAATCACATACTATTGTTTAAAGAGGGAGCGTTTTTTATTATCATCGTGATATCGGAATCAGTATTGAGTATCGAGTCTCGAAATCGAGTTGGGGTAGTGAGTGATAGCACTACCCCAGATATGACGTAAACATGTTTAAATCAAACGATTCTAATGCTGATTTATTCTTAGTTACATAAAAACATCGGGAATGATGACAAAGTTGTTAATGTTGTAATTTGGTGCTTTGGTTCTCAAGATCATTATCCAATCAGAAAGCAGAATGAGCCTCACGTGAGTCTCTTGTTGGCGTTGCCAGTGCCAGTGCTGTAATCCAGTTGGTTTAAACCTAAAAGGACTCTCTCTGATCTGAACGGTCACTGCAGCCAATCATAAATCAGTGTTAGTGCAGCCTCTGCAGCTCAGGGAGTGAATTCTGGAGGTTCTGAGCTTTCACTTGAGGCCTGTCCACATACTGAGAATGAAAAAATCTTGTATGTGTCCTCTATCTGCAGGTTAAGGCTCCGACAACCCAGGGTCAGTTGTGATTGTAGTTCGTTTTTAACCCAGTAGGAGCACAGTTCCCTAAAAGGGCTTAATAATAATAATAACAGGTCAAAAGGTCAAGGACAAAACTGCAAAATTGATAGGCTCAACTCCATAGTTTCATGCAGAAAGCAGCAGATTTTCATTTACATATTCTTTGCTAGTGACACTTTAAAATCCCACATTTATTACCCTGAGTCAGTTTTTTTTTTTTCTTTTTTATAAGTAAGTACGTAAGTAAGTTACAGGGCAGTGGACGGGGATAGAGTTATGTGAAAACAGATTTTGTTCTAAGCACTCAAACCTCAAAGGCAGGACAACACAAGATTACTCAAACATACATGAATCAATTAAAGTACGCTCTGAGTAAACGAATGATGAGGGAACGCCATTATAACATCACTTTTACATCATACACTTTGCCATATCAGAGAATATTTCCTAGCTGGCAAAATTATGACAAAAAAAACTGTATATGTACCCAGCCTACCCTTTCTCCTCAACCATTCTGTTATGCACCACAAACCTCGATCACCCCGTCTCCAAACACAAAGATATTTCTGACATTGCGTGGAAGTGCCTATTACTTTACTTTCATTTCACCACTTTCTTGAACAATAAAGCGGTGGTAGCGTTTTAATGGAGTCACTTAATGAGAATCTTTTATCATCTCATCTCGGGGATAATTCAATTCTACCTGCTCAAGTAAAGTGTGTGAAGCATTACGCAGCTGTGACTGGGGCATATGGATGAGGAGATTATTCAAATGACTGATCTGAGAGCTGCACTGGGTTTATAAAACAGATATTACAGGGCAAGGTGCTGGGGTCCATCTTATACTGCAGGAAGATCTGACTAAAGGTGACTATGGGATACTGAGAGCTGATTTAATATGGTATATCTACATGCATTTCATTTTAGGGTAAGTTGGGAGCAATCCTTCAAAAATGTAGTTAGGAAGTAATTACATTAGTAAGTGTGTGATGAAAGTGACTAAAGTAACTACCAAGTAACTAAAAATACACCCAGTTTGTTCAAGTAAAAATAGATCTTTCAGACTTAATTGACCTGCAAATCACCAAACGCACCCAGAGCCAGCGTTAGTTATAAGCTATTCTCCTGAAAAGAGCTCAAAAGCACCAACAGGGACTCACAACTATACTGTGATGACAACTGACTGTATTTCAACAGCGCAGAGCAAACTACTGTCCTCTTTACGCAGCAGACACTGGCCAAACTACACATTTACCAGACGCAGTGATATCAGAACGTAACAAACAAATGCACACCACAAGTGCTTATACACTTGTAAAACCAGAGTTGAACCAGCAAACAGATATTACATTAGCTGCACTTACGACAAGTAGCATGCGCTGAAGTCTTTTTAGCATTCTGTAAACTCGCTGTAGTCGTATGTTGTCATCGGCCATTCAGTCTCGACTAAAAAAGTTCAAATGGCGACCGCAGAGTGTTCAAACTGAGACTACAAAAAAATAACAATTCCATATTAGTTTTCATGAATCACTATAGGGCCTAAATACAGTTAAACTTGTTTAAAACAGCGAAGCCAATATGGTAGGGTGTCTGCTCGCATTCTATAAAAGCTCTAAATGAACATGTTACGTGAGCGCCCACACTGAAGAACTTAGATGTCTGTCGCCGCCCCTGCTCGGAACACTCAAAAATCCAGCACGAGAAATACAAGCTCGAAAAATATAGAGCTGGCGTAAAAATTCTTATACTATGACCCTACTGCAACATTAAGCGCAGATTTCTACATTACGTGTCAAACACATACCTCCTGGTGGAGTGTGTCGATCCCGTGTCCATCTGTCTCAAGTCATCTCAGCGCAGTGGGCCCCTTTTTGGGGTCCCTGTGTCATGGCGTCACTCGCTGGCTTGACGCACTGTGACAGCTGTCTACGTTTGGAAGCGAGGAACAGCAGAAAAACGCATCTCCTGACCGACTCAAACCCAGAGCCGGTCTCGCGAGGGGCTCGTTGACTCGGTGGTGACAGTGGGAAAATGTAAGTTCATGTCCATCGCCGTGACAGACATGAACTTAGAGCTAGATGCGACCGTAGATGTTCCCGTGTAAATTTTGCTCCTGCTGGTGCGGGATGCAGTCAGCCAGCCTCTCTTTCTTATTCTGTAAAGCACTTTGAATTACTTTGTCTACGAACTGTGCTATACAAATAAACTTGCCTTGCCTTGCCTTACCCATGTTCCGCGTGATACATGGGGTTGTCATGGTGCAGCTAAACCAAAAGGTCCAACTTCTCCCACTCCCTCGCACAACTGGTCCCTTGTTACGAATAGTAAACGAAAGGGAAAGCGCTCACATCATCATGCAAGTCCAAATCAGATAAGTCAAAGGGATTTAACATTCTTGACCTGAACGAGTTACCAATCAAGTCACGAAGAGTTACCATCTCCTCTTAGATCCTCGCGGGACATCACAGCGGCCCCACTGCATTACGAAAACAAAACCGGAGTAATTCCCATGTCTATAAAGATACTACGAAACGTGGAAAAGAGGGCAAAAAGTTCCCCCCTTACTGATAAAAGTGGTGTGGTTAGTAGCGCTGTGATAGTACTTAAAGGTCTTATATTGCGCAAAATGGACTCTTGTGAGTTTTAAGTCATGCTATAACGCTACTACCTCCTCAAAAACATACCTGGAGTGCTTTATTTCATTCACACATGTTTGAAGAACCTTTTATAATTAGTCTGTCTACATCTCCAAAGCTCACAATGCTCTGTTCCACCTTGTGATGTCATGTAGTGGTGGTTTTCAAGTTAACAGATACCTCAGAAGAAAGAGATGGGAAATTTCAGGTCTGGAATTATCCATTATTATTTCAGTGAAGGTGTATGGAGTTTCAAAACACAGTGGAGCACTTGCTGTTATTCCACACGACGTCACAAAGTCGAGAAGAAAATCAGAAAATAGCGTAATATAGGCCCTTCAAAATGCTTTACTCCCAACACTGCTTACAACAGACATAATCACTACCATTACCATCTGTATCTCCACACTTAAGCTCCTCTGATGTTGTGTTCACCCAAACTTATATCCGCGTTGTATTGTTTAGTACTGGCATCGGGGCGTGTTGTGTTCTCCGGTTCTGTTTATCCAGTGAGCCGTGAGCGTGTTGACATGGAACTGGGCTGATGCAGAGCGGGGCTATAGTCCACAGGGAGCAGAGGGGGCACATGTCTAATTTAGTCCAAATCCCATCGGACCTAACAAACAGCCAGACCCTGATGTTCAGATTAAGAACACGGAGCAGCCGAATGGAATATCTGACAGAAGAAAATGCAATTATTTTGACTGGAGATTAGGTTTTGTGACTCTACGTGGAGTGATAGAGTTGGATTGACTTGGGCAGTTAAAATTTTGGGGTTATTTTTGATTGAATGTGGCGATTTGTTACTGTGCAGTTATTGTGTTGACTTTAAGAGGGGTTATAATGCAAAATTGACTTTTTTTGGAGCTTTCTACCATGTTATAACGTTGTTCCCTCATCAAAACCATGCCTGAAGAGGTTTTAGATGTCGTATGTGCAAGTTTAAGTAATCTTGCAATCTCACCCTGTTCAAACCCTCCTTACGGTTAGCAGTATGATTCTTGTCCAATGCTCCGCCCACAAGCCTACGTCATCCATGCTCCCACACGGCCATTTCCTCATGAATAAAAGCAAGATACAAACCAATAAACTACAACTTCACAAACCTGATGCGATGTGCAGTAGCTTCAATAGTGGAATGCGTGACGATTCTAAAGTGACAGCGGAGAGCAAAGGAAGAAGAGACTCGTCAAAAAACAAAAGTGAAATTTATTAACCATGACCTAAATATGTTATGTGTTATCAGTTAATCCCCCCTCTTTTCTGACACCATACTTTTACTCCTACTTGAGTAATATATATTCTACAGTGTTAACAGTGCTCTTACTTGAGTAAAAGTTGTCGACTATAATTTGGTTCTATCATTTGGATATATCAGATTTTGTTTATTGTTTAATATTTTGTCCTTGATATGATTTGATTAAAAAAAAAAAAAATGCAAATCCGATTTTACGTGGAGCCAGTTTCTCTTAGAATTATTTGAGAAGTAGTTTTTCAAAATATGTTTCACTCTTACTTGAGAAATTTCCTTTTTCACAATATATAAAATACATAATATGTTTAACTTAAAGAGCCTCACCCGGTTTTGATTCATGAGTAAAGAACTTTTAGCCCCGCCCACTTAGTCTTGTCTCTCATTATAATGTTAAACCATGACAGTGGCCCTGTCACAGTAACACATTTTGAAGGGCGATATTTGCTTAAGAAGATATAGACGATAAACGATGATATTGAAACAAATTTATGCCACTGACAAAAAACCCAAGAGCAGATTTAAACCACAAAACTATTCTAAATCTAAAATATTGTTAAAAACCTATGAGTTGCAATAAATAAACAGCAGAATGAAACAGTGTAGTACTTAGTTTGCATCTGTAATGAGTCATAGAGTCATAGAAATGATTAATTCAACCTTTTACAGCTTAAATATTATCATATTGCCAAAAAAAACACAAATTCCAACGTAGTGCTAAGAAAAAGTACACACGATAAATACAAAAATATATTGTTCCATCTTTTCCATATTGAACCATATAGTTCTCATCCAACACAATGTCTCTGATTGGATAAGATCGTCTGGCTCTGGTGGTTGCTTCCTTATGGTTCTCATCCAACAATTTTTTTTTTTTTTTTTGTATGTTTTATAGGGCAACAGTAGCTCAAGGGTGAACAGAGTGTTTGTCCACTGCTTCGAAGGTTGTCGGTTCGAGTCCCGCTCTTGACATAAACATCATTGGTTGAGCGCTCAGATCCACTTACCCACAAGTTAGCGGTGCGATTCCAGCTCCTACAGATGAACGCCGTTGTTGTGTCCTTGGGCAAGACACTTAACCCGCCTCGCCCCCAGTGTCTGCGTACACTGGTGTGTGAATGGGTGAGTGGTTCCTTGGTGTATAGCGCTTTGAGTGCCTTGCAGTTGGAAAAGCGCTATATAAAAATGTGATCGTTAAGTCTAATTTGTCCAACAATTCCTATCGGTAGTGGCTATTTTGTGAAAATAATTGTCCCTATATTTATTTATTTATTTTTATTTATGTCATTTTATTTTCCACTCTCTAATATAAGCATTTATTATTAATCCCATTTGCTTCCAATAACCCTCCCCAGCATCCCAATATCACCATAGACTATGTATATAATATGGTATATCACCAACTTTCAAAACTGCATTCAAAAACCCATGTACGTTGAGCATAATATAGCGTTAGTTATATCTCCCTTTCTAAATCAAACCCTGATATGCCCCCTAGTTACTCCCCTACAATGCCTGTTCCGAAGCGAAGGGATTTACCACAGATTTAAACGGTCCCTGACTTCACAATATGTCACTAACCCAGCTCAGACCGCAGACTCCTGGCTATATTAATATCTGCGCACCTTATTTATTTAGACCATATTTTATTGACGCCCCCTAGCACTTTTTTATTGCTGTTTCTCCACCTGCTAACCCTGGATTCTGAGCTCTGTTGGAGATGGCTAGGAGCAGATATACAGTACAATAAGGTTTTGACACGTTTTGACTCGCGGGTGAAAACGGCCGCATATCACCACTCCGAGCTTATCTCCTCCGCTGTGAGTGATGTATGGTGTCTTGCCCGACGACACAAGGTCAAGCTGATTGGCTGAGGGCGGAAAATGTGGTAATAGGGTGGAGGAATTCGCTCCGGAGCTGTGATGTAGCGTAAATGGTAGATTCAAAAGTGTTAAGCAGACGATGGTGTTTTGTGTGCAAGTGGTCTCTGTGCGGATCAGGCGATTTTAAAACTGCAGCAAGATTTTAATGAAATCTGAAAATCTTAAATTATCATTGAATGTAAGTAAAATGAAGTATATTTAAGAGATGTGCAAGCTACAAATCTTTATACACTAAATGGTACATTGATTGAAAGAGTCACCACCTATAAATATCTTGGGTTTTGGTTTATGAGAACTTATTAACATATGTCAGAATTATGTGGCAGTTTAAAACCAAAATCATCATTTCATTATAGAAACAATTCTTGTATCCCATTGAATTATGAAGATATAATATACATACAGACTCCAGCCTCTACTGTGAAACCTTTACATCCACTCTTTCACTCAGCCCTTCATTTCACAGGTGATGAATTTAAAACCCATCACTGTTCCGGTGCTGTGATGTAGTATAAATGGTAGATTCAAAAGCGTTATGCTAATTTTGCAGTTAGCCAGAAAAATAAGCTAATTTACATATAAGTTGTGAGTCAGTGCTCTAGTATTTTGCATAGTGATTCTCCCAACACTCAAAACTTGCTTGACAGTTTGGTACATTATTTATTATTCACTGGATTAAAGGCGCAATGCAGGAGGTATGTCACCCGCTTGTGACAATGAATGACTGATCTTCATAGAGACAAGCAGGTGGCATACCAAACTCCATAGAAGTTACACAGTGCACCTTTAATCCAATCATGGTAAATCATTGGATATGAATATGTTATCTCATTTTTGGGGCATTATACTGACAGAGCGACAGTAGCTCAGTTGGTATAGTGTCAAATCAGTGTCTGTGTACACTGGTGTATGAATGTGTGTGTGTGAATGGGTGAGTGGTTCCTTGATCAGCCTTGAAGGTGGAAAAGTGCTATATAAAAATGTGACCATTTACCATACTGAATCTAATGTATGTAGACTGAAATCAGCTATTCAATGACCAAACAATAAATAAATTAACCAAATGAAATTCATAAATGAAATATGATTCCCTTGAGTCATATTTCCAATCGATACACTGCTAAAAAGGGACGGGGTGTCTTGCCCAAGGACATAAGAACAGAGTTGGAATCTACCACCAGTCAAAAATCAACACCAAGGCTACTAAAAATCACCACAACACAATCCAAATCCTAATAAATCAATGCATTAAGTGCCATGCTACTCAATACTACTCATGGGACTCATGCCAGCAGAGCTACAGCCTCGTTAGCAAAAAAAAAAAAAGGAGAAGAAAAAAGAAAGGCACTGTAATGCTAACAACAACTAGCATGCTAACAACACACTAACAGTACTTCCAGGTTCGTAGATGATTAATAATTAGAGTCAGACTGCACACAGTGGTCTTATTCTGACCTTTACAATGTCTTTTTTATTTTACTGCATTATTTATATTACATTATAAACTGGAGTCCTACATTTCTTTCCATATATTCAGTCACAAAACCAGTATTGTATATACCATTCAAAAACAATTGCTACATTCTCTTTCATATGCTAAAATATGCTAGGTTTATTATTCTTGACTTTTTTCTTTTTGTTGTTGGTCTAGTCTGGTCTCTGGTGAGAATCTCCCTAAAACGCTCTGTTAATGATCTCACATTATGTTCCCCATTACTGCCTCACTGCTGGATTCCCATTAATAAATACCAACATCATTACCACACTGAATGCAATGGTTATCAACAATGCTTTGGCTGGAACTCATTTACTAATTTTATGCAGATTCATACACTGTTATTCGCTGTACATTTTAACAGTGAATTTAACACATTAAAGGTGCACTATGTAACTTTTATGGTGGAGCGTTTGCCACCTCTTAATAATAATAATGCCTTACACTTGTAATGCATTTTGAAGCCCCTCAAAGTGCTACACTGCAGTCAGTTCATTCACACCATACTACAGTTGTAGCCACAGCTGTCCTGGGGCAAACTGACGGAAGCACTGGCCGATCTACGCCATCGATCACCAACTATCACACACACGCACACCGTGTTCATACTAGACAATGAGGGTGAAGTGTCTTGCCTAAGGACACAATGACAGAAGTTGGTCTGAGCGGATTCGACCTTTAAGTTGGGGGACCACTGCTCTAACCACTGAGCCACTGTCGCCCCATGAAGATGTTATTGGTTTTCTTGAAATGTTCCACAGTATGACATTAAACATATCTAGCTCCAAGGAGACAAGCAGATGATCAGATCTGTGGACCGGTGACCCCGCTCACTGCAAGAAGGCATGTTCTCCAAGATCATTTGAGCAATAAGCACAACAGTAATTTGCAAGACAGTTAAGTTTAATGTCATACCGTTTGAACACAACTGCCCCAGATGGGGCCAGAAGAGCCAGTTGTTGTATTGATTACATTGTACTTCCATTGAAATGTCTCAAAGGTAAATTCACAAATGATCATTTCTAGTAGTGACTAGACCATAGAACTGTTACAAAAAATCTACATTTTAACAAGCTTTATTTTAGCTGCCATGGCAATTAACAACAAAATATTGCTTTGTAATGATGAAATGATGAAATGGTGCATATAAACCATAAGTTGAAACCCATCAATAATTGGATAGTATTCAGCAAAATGATGGTAAACAAATAAAAGAATGTGGTCATTGCCATTGTCATAAAACACACTGGCCTCTCAACATGATCATAACATGTTTAGCTGGTGCCATGTTGTGTATATTTAAGTGTTTATTATTTTAACTGTGAAGCAACTCTGATAGTCTACAGCTCAAAAGAATGCACCACTCCAACCATTTCATGAGTTCATTGAAATCCGCAGCCTGTCCTCTGTAAGATTAATTTGTGCATGTGACAGTTCCACTGGGCGCTCAGCTGCCTGTAAAATCCCCCTCACAGTTTCATATGGAAAAGTGCAGCGCTGGTCACATCCGCTTTTCTCCATGTGCCCCATTTGCTTAATTTGATTCACAACTAAGTCACTCATTATAATGTGGAGCTGCCTGGAGTTATCCCAGAGTCTGAGTCAGGGAACAGCCCCAATCACTTTAAACCTACAGTGGACCACAAAAATGTAATGTTCAAATTTATAAATTTATACATTTATAAATATATATATCATTTATTTGATTTTATGTTTAGTTGTTTTCTTTTTTTTGTAATAATAGAAATGCAACAGTGTAGGACAGCTGCATTAATATGGGTGAAGTGCCTTGCCTAAGGACACAACAGTAATCACCGACTGACTCTACCAACGCAGGGACAGCCTCCTCAACAACATATTTTTGTGAACTGCTTAGAATGCATATTATTTTTTTTTTTATAATAATGAAAAAAAAAAAAGCCCCCGATATGGATGTTGATGCTCATACATAGTTTTATAATGTTGATCATCATTATCAAATCATTTACATAATTACATAATTATATATTTAAAATGAGCATAAGAGAATTCATATAAAGTAAGGTAAATGCTGCATCCCCCACCCCTACACCATCCCCACATCACCCCTACACCACCCCTACACCCCCCCCACACCA